>JAVCKT010002305.1:0-10243 GCA_032273925.1 Rhynchotus rufescens
CAGATACCTGTTAGCAACTACTAGCTCTGATCCTTAGTGACTTTCTGATTTATATGTTCCATCACAGAAATATTTCTTAATTATGGTAATATATTTTCTGCTTATGTATTGGTGTTTTCACATTGTTGGCAATTGGCTGGATACATAACTATCAGTCACTTTTACCTATCTTCAGCAACCAAAGATCAAGTATTATTATTTCTTCCATCTTTGAGACTCGTTTTGGGAGGAGTATAAAATATTTCCTTTGTGTAAGTGTAAGAACATCAGAAGAAGTCAATCTTTGCTTACTCCAGCAGATATATTTCAGCAAAAGACAAGGAAATCCATGTGGCTGGAGAGGTGCTTTTAGACCGCAATTTCCTCTATACACCCCAGCTTTCATATTTTTGCCTTCTTTGGTCAGGGCAGACCATCTTAGGTGATTATTTTTCTTAGCATTCAGCTGACTCTATGGATCACACTGTACCCATATGTGGCATAACAATACAGTACATAATAACCGCATAACAATATATTAAGAGAATGGCTATAACCTGTAATTTCATTTAATGATTCTCTTTTATACTGATCTCTTTTATACTTGAGACTCCTCATTTTGATTTTATTTTGGTTTTAGTCATCTATCTGAAACTATTCCTCAAAAGATCACTGTCAGAATATGAAAGAGACAACAAAACCTAATAAAAAAAAAACCAAAAAAACCACCACAATGTTTTCTAATCTCAAGAAAATATTTTGAGAGTCAGAGAAGGTGTAGAAATTGTTAGTTAAACCTAATCAGAAAATCATATGAATCCAGAAGTGAGGCTCTTAACAAAATATCTGCATGCTAATGATAATTTAGCTATGTGTCATCTTTCTTTTCTTGAATGTACGTAAAAGTTGGGGGAAGAAAAATATTGGGAAAAATTGCCAAAGGGATATGACCACTTGAAGAACAATAAACTTTTCAGTCTGACTTCTTCCCCTAAGGATACAATGACATCTGAGTGCTTCTTGGTTGTAGATTTTGAAGGCAATCTACATTTTCATGAACTGTCAGACATGATTGCCAAAGGTGATGATATTACGGCAATGAGATTATGACAAAAAAGATTTGATTCTGTGCTAGAAACCTTCACATATATTGTCAGAAAATTTGATGAATTTGAATCTCTAGGCAATGACAACAGACATAAAATTTCTAACATAAATTTTACAACTGGGAGACATTATTTATTTATTTTATATCACCTTAAAACATCTTAGCAAAATAATCTGAAGTGAGTGAACACATTAATTGTTACGAATTTTATACTGCATGTCTTTTATCTACCTCACAGAGCCTCTGTAAACATTGCCTTGTAAAATGGCTACCTCGGATGCTTGGAGCTGGGAACATCTCCTTCCAGTAATGTCTATCAAAGCAAATAATAAGCAAAGCTCTTGCTGAGCCACTTTTTCCATTATGCTTGTCAATGAAGAAGCAGAATAAAATTCTCAAGATGTGAGAAAAATGGAACATATTTAGTTAGAGGGATCTTGGATTCACTTATAAAGTATGTATTTTCTTTGAAAATGTTAAATTGTTTGAGAGATGGGAACTGAGAATAACAGCTTTTATTTTCTAAACACCAATTTATGTATGAGTGAAAAATATGTGCTGGGTAACTCAAAGAATAGGCTTAATTTTTTGAAAGATCACACAAATAAGCACTTTGAAGAAAGGTACAGATGGCTACATGTACATCCTGAAAACTCGTGGATGTTACAGAAAAGGCCAAATCCTTTGATGGAAGTATCTGTTTGCTCCCTTCTGTATACATCTATCTTTACTTCGGTTTAGAATTTTCCATGTGTAATTAACTGCAGTCTCACACAAGCACAAGGACAAGGGCATCCACTAAAGGTATCATAGTGCCGAATAATAAAATAAAAGCTGTATTCTCTCAAGCTGAATATGAAGCTTTAAAAGATTCAGAAATATTCCCGTTATATTTTGAGAAAATCTTTTCAATAGGTGTCTGCTCTGCAGCAATGTATTACACTGGCTGGTGTGAATGTGTTTTGTTATGGTTTCTCATTTCCCAATTCTTCTGGCAGAAAACCTGTGCCTGATTTCTGATCTTAGCTATGCTGGCAGATACTCCTGCCTAGCTTGTTAAATCAACTTCAGAATAACAGCTGATTTCACATTTTAAGCATCAACATGTAACCGTGTAGCTGAAATCAGAATCAAGTGTCTTCAATCGAAAATGTTAAAAATAAGAAAAAGCAGTTCCTCCCCCCACCCTCTAGCTTTCTGGCTGCCTGCCATTTTGTAAAGATATTTCTGTCTCCGCAGCTCAAGCCTTTTTTAATCTAATGCCTCCTTGTGCAAATGCTTCTTCTCATGTGTCTCTCTCTTTGCTGCGGGCATAGTGCACCTGTTTGAAAGGAGCACATTATATATATATTTTTTTACGATTTCCCAACTGCTAACCCTGTTGGCAAGAGTCTGTCTTCAACAGCTGAGAAAGCAGAAAAACTAAAGCCCTTTTGCTACTTAGGGAACTACCTCTGAGTTGGTGAAGAGCCCCGTGACGTTACTAGAACTTGCTTCTCCGAGACTCAGCTCTGAGGCTGAAGTTTCCGGGCTAGTGAAGCTTCCCACTTGCACATGGAGAGCAACGCGTTTCTGTGGGACGCTCCATCAAGGGCAGGGATAACCTCTTCCTGACCTGCTGCTTAGTTCTTCAACTTTGTCAGCACTCTTTGTTAAAAATAGGGGATTTATTCCATATTGCAGAATTTGATACAGCCATTTTTCTTTTGCAGAGCTCAAACTCATCTGGCATTTGCTTCCTGCTGGTATCGCCACCTCAGGAATGTCTCCAGAAAAGTGACCAAGATCCAAAGAGAAATATGTAGCATGTTCTTTGCTCACATGCAAACCCCTGTTCTCTAAATGACAAGCTCAGAAAATACACTAGTCAAGACCTGCAAAAACTAATTCCAGTTTACTGTGGATGTTGGAGAATTTCCTATTCTAGCTACCACAGAAACCAATCCCTACACCATGTGACAAGCCCAACACTGCTGCCTGAATTTGCCCATATCCCCTGACAAACCACAGCACTTGTGCCCTCTGTGCCACAAGCAGTAAAGCTGGGGCAGCCCTTTCACAGTGACAATGGTGCAAACGTTGCATGAGGAAGAGCAGAGACCTGAGCATGGTCCCGTGGCTCTTAAGTTCCTGAAAGGTTGCTAGGTGGGAAAAGTAGTAAAAGCCTATTACAGTCAGTAAAGAAGATGTGGTTTCAAGTACACAAAGGAAACATTATATTTTTTTCAGCAAAGAAGGTACAATTTCATCTGGCCACTCTCACCACGTGCTTGCATTCTAGACAAAGGCAAGCTCGGTGACAATTATACTGTCATGGTAATGAGTTCATGAGAGAGGAAAAAAAAAAGCAGATTCTTTTTGCAGTGATGCAATTTGCTTTCTCTTTCCTCCTATTTTATGGCTGTCCTTTTGTTCTTATCCCTCTCTGTTCTTCATGTTAGATTCCTACATTAGTCATATGCTTTTCAGTATGTCTTATTGTATTGTAGCCCAGGCAAAACGAATTTTAGGATGCTGCCCCCACAAAAGATTTACAGAGCCGCTCTGTAAGAGATGGATGCTTCCAGATGTGAGTATAATGCTAGTGCAGCCATCTCTGTGTTTTAAATTTTTAAAAACATATGGTTTCCATTTTGGTAAATTCTACATGTCAGTCAGTTCAAAAGACCTGATATATTTTATATTACTGTTCTTCAATAAAAGGCATTGTCCTGGCATATCTCCAGCCCGAGGGCAAGAGAAAGTGTTCTGACTATGTCGGGATTTGTTCAGCTCTTCTTCTTAAATCTACAACATACCAATGAGCTTTATAGACATGCTAAAATCAAGGTTAGTCACAGCATGATCCTTAGTGAATGCTCTGAATACAGAAAACTTAGGGGCAAGACAAAAATCTTCATGTATATACAGAAAAGGAAGAATATGTTTTCCTGATCCATGGTAAGGAGGATATTGCATCGAGAAAGACTCAGACTAGATACTGGCAAAGGTACTAGTGCATTGGAAGTACTTGCAATTCGTGAGCCTCAGTCACTGGAGATTTTATGGAAAAGGTAAAGAAATACAGGTGACATAGAGCTGATGATGCTTTGGAAAAGGAGGATGAGTTGGGTAAAGCCACAAGTTCTGTTTTGTCATAGATGACAGAGAGAAAAAAAAGGGTTTACCCTCTGGATGTTGTCTCAACGCATAGAGAGAAGCCTATTACACAAAGTACCCCTACAGGAGACAGAAAGTGTGGGGAAGCAGAGAGGTCATTTGGTATAAATATCCCTTAATGTACCATCTTTGGTCGCTATAGAAACTGAACATATTATTATCCACTTATATTTTTATGATGTGTAAGGTGAAGAAAGATAATGCTCAGAAATACTTCTCAAATGTGCAGAAATGCCATTTCAAAAAGAAAAGCCACTCAACTTTGCAATGTATTTCCTTCTCAGAAAATGAGACAGCAGAAGGAGACAGATATCCCTGGAATATTCTTGTTTTGAAAGATGACCATTCTTTACTAAACTGTAGAAGAGAGAAGGATGTAATTAGGATGAACATGCAACCAAGAAACATAAGCAATGGAAGAGGCAACAATCAAGGCAAGGATTTTGTTGTAAAGGTCAACAACTAACTTTGGTGACTGATATACATTTTGGATTATCTAAGTAACAGTTATTCAGTTTTACAGTGTTGAATTTGGCCTGATATGGAGCTTTAGGGATGCTGTGAGTGTGAGGTAGCTATTCCAGAAAGAGCAGCAGGATAGATGATCAGGTGAACCTGTATCTTGATACATTTTGAAATGTCTTCAGGACTTAGTGGTGGTGATGTGGGGAGATGACCTCCTCTAGCAGACCCAAATCAGGATCCTTCTTGCAAGGAAAAGGTAACAGAGCAGCACTTCACAGCCCTAGGCCATTACATGAAGCTTTCCAAGCATATTGTGCAATCACTACATATGTACGATGCATGCTATATCTTATCATCCACAGTGGCTCTTTCATCCATTCACTCATCACACATTAAGAGAGATAAAAAATACGGGATGACATGAGTAGAAAAGCATATGATAGAAAGGAACATATCCCTGGGTGGCTGAGCATTGCTAGATATAGAGGTAAAAAACCCCCATTCTTCTAAGGGCTTTTTGAATCCTAGAATTGTCATACATTCATGATAGTCAGATGGTCAAACACAGAATAAAGTCTGTAGCTGGACTTCTGTGCGGACATTAGTTATGAACACTGAGGAAAATTTTAAAATGACTTCAAAAAGTGCATTTTGATACGACCAGGACTAAACAATGAGGCAATATTTTGTCATTTATATTTAGTCATGTATTGTTGACATTGTTTCAAACTTTTCATTCATATTTACATCACTTAAGGTAGAACATTAATTATTTTCAGTTCCACTCTCTGAATATTTATCTTTAAGTTGTTTCTTCTTGGAACATTTTCCCTTTTTCTTCTGATTGTCTTCTTATGACCTGTATGAATTGGATCAAATGGAACACAGTCCTAATGTTTAACTATGTGAGAAATGTTCAAATGACAACCACAGAAAAATGTAGGACACTATCAGTAGAAGTTTGAATCACAGAATGGTTGAAGTTGAAAGGGACCTCTAGAGATCATCTAGGCCAACCCCCCTGCTCAAACAGGGACACCCAGAGCACAGAGCACAGGTTCACATCCAGGCAGGTTTTGAAGACCTCCTGAGAAGGAGACTCCACAACCTTTCTGGGCAACCTCTTCCAGGGCTCTGTCACCCTCACAGGAAAGAAGTTCTTCCTCACACGCAGATGGAATTTCCTGTGTTTCAACTTGTAGTCATTATCCCTTGTCCTGTCACTGGTAATCACTGAGAAGAGTTTGGCCCCTTCCTCCCTACAATCTCTCCTCTGGAGAATTGATACATATTGATCAGATCCCCTCTCAGTCCTCTCTTCTCCAGGCTAAATAGGCCTAGATCGCTTAGTCTCTCCTCATACGATAGATGTTCCAGTCCCTTAATCATCTTTGTTGCCTTCCCCTGGACCCTGTCTAGAAGCTCCACATCCTTCTTACACTGGCGAGCCCAGAACTGCCCCCAATATTCCAGGTATACTCACCAGAACTGAGCAGAGGGGCAGGATAACCTCCCTCGACCTGCTGACAATACTCCTCCTGATGCAGACCAGGATCCCACTGGCCTTCTTGGCCATGAGGACACACTGCTGCCTCATGGTTAACTTGGTGTCAACCAGGAATCCCAGATCCCTCTCTGTGGAGCAGCTTTCCAGCAGGTCAGCCCCTAATCTGTACTGATGCCTGAGGTTATTCCTCCCCAGGTGCAGGACCTTGCACTTGTCCTTCCTCTCTGAGAGAGCTTCCTCTCTGCCCAGCTATCCAGCCCAGCCTGTCCAGGTCCCTCAGAGGGCTCTGAACAGCCCTCTGAAGTATTGCCCACTCCACTCAGTTTGGTTTTGTCCACAAACTTGCTCAGGGTGACTCATCCAGGTCATTGACGAACAAGTTGAACAGCACTGGGCCCAGTACTGACCCCTGGAGGACACCATTGGCCACAGGCCTCCAACTGGACTCGACCTCATTTATTACCACCCTTTGAGCTCTGCCATCCAGTCAGCCCTCGATCCACCGCACCGTGCACTCATCTAGTCCACTCTCCTGGAGCTTCCATATGAGGATATTATGGGAGATGGTGTCAAAAGCCTTGCTGAAGTCAAGGTAGACAAGAAGACTGATGGCAATTGTTATACTTTTTATGTGAGACAGGAAGAGAAAAATTGCATAAATTTTCTAGAAGCTAGTGTTACAGTTGTATACTTGAGATAATACTGAGAAAATGCTTGGTGAGTAACCAAGTTACACTAATAAGCCTTTTTCTTAATATGACATCATTGCTGGTGACAAATTTCTAAAAACATTCTAAAAAGGAAACTTAACTGTAACAAACAAGCAAAGGGTAAGAAGGACCACAATAATTGAAATGTACTAATGAAATTCTCTGTAGATTGTTCATATTATAAGCAGTCAAGGATCATGCATAATTCAAGAGCACAGTTGCTAACAGTAGGCTCATATACCATCATTTATATTTGTTACTCTGGACATGAGAAATTGATCTTTGAAGTGATCCCTGGTGAGATGCTGCTTGGTCCTGGCAGCAACTTGGGAGGAGAGTGTTCTATTTTTCCTTCTTGCATCAGTGAATATTTATCGCATGTAAAATAGGAATAACTTTAATTATGCATGTGGAGGGAAGCTATCTGCAATCCTAAGCAAGACACTTCACTGTAAAATCTACCTGAAATATTCTCAGGTAAAGTGTGCTTATGCAATAATCGAACAGGTCAATTTTGCTGCCTCTCATATCTTGGATTATATGGATGTGTGTGTGCATATATGTATAGAGAGATTTTTATATGGGAATCTTACTTCAGTAAGGATCATTTGTGGTTTTGAACAGAGAACTGAATCTTATTATACATGACAGAGGACTGAATGTCTTTATAGTGAAAGTACCTTAGGAAGCCCTTAGTAAAGTCTATGGTCACAATAGTTTCACCTGTGCCATCTTCCAGCTTGGAGTAATGATTTTCTCCATGTTTTGTTTTTGTTTTTTAATCTGGAGTTTATTCTTGTATATAGGAAACTGTAAATTAGGACATAATTTCAGACATATTTTGGAGAAACATGATCAATGATCTTCTCTTTTGGTTTCATATTATATTACAAAAATACTTGACAGCACTTTTCCTTATGAGCAGTGTGCTATGTGCCGCCAAGTGATATGGATTTGAGTTGCACAGACCAATTTGCAGCTGGCAAATTAAATGAATTATACAATTAGGGCCAAACAATAAGGGCATATAATGAGGGGAAAAATGTGGAAGTTCTTCGTTTTATCTGCATTTGCTTAGGAAAGATACAGTAGCATTTTCTAAAATTACTCTGAAACAATCAACTAACTTATTTGATCTAAATACCAAATCCTCGTGCGAAGGTCAAAAATCATCTGGTTATTCTTTATGCACAAGTTTAATGTGAGCCTTTTGCATGTTGTCATTCAGTATTTCATTGTGCTGTGGGTATTGAAAAGCTAGTGGAGACGTTTCAGACATACCATGCAGTATTGAGAAAGTAGAAGACCCCGTGAGTCAACAAGCACAGCTTGCTTTGTACATGGGCAAAATGTATGTGTCTTAAGATATAGTGAGCAGGAGTCATGCTTAACAATTTACTATTATCATTTGGTCATGTATATCACCTAAGCTTCATAATACTGGCATGCTACATCCTGTAGTGGTCATCCTTCTGCTTTACTGAGTTATGGCAAGTCCTTTTATCTTTATAAGGAAATATCATGTCAGATGAGTCAGGAAATGCTGAGTGACCTTTGGCATGTGATGCTCTTTTTCTCTCTCTCCCCTTCATATGAGCAGTGGTATGTAAGGGATTTGTCAGCATGGATGATCTTGGGTAGAGCACGCAGTGTGGCAGAGTAGATGCTCTTCCTGGTTTGGGCAGGGACTTGTAGTAGAGTTGGGCGTAGAGCCTACCTTAGATGTCCCTGGAGAAGCATGCTGTTGCCTGCAAAACTCTGTTGTTGTTTTACTGTGCTGTTGTCAGTACACAGCAATTAAAACTCCATAAGAGAGAGCACAGTCATTAGTATTCATTGTGGAAGCAACATTTACATGAAGGACCAGAGTGAGTTGTTTTGAGCAACTACACGGCTGGAACAGAGTGCAAGAGAAGTTCATAGCGTGACATGTGTGCCTTATCCTGCCCCATCCATGCAGGGACAGACGTAAGTGGAGGCCTGGGGTGCCTGGTGAGCCTCTTCGGCCTGTCTGCATCCTGGCCAGCGCTCTCCGAAACACGCGGAGGCGCCTGGGCTCACGTACGCAGGCCTCTAGGGACGGTGAGGATGCAGTGAGGAGATGTACGTGTGCTCATTTGCACGGTGTAATGGATCTCCAGGAATTTTTTTTTCCCCCTTCTAGGGAGGGCTGAAATACAAAGTCAAAACACTCCCATAAAAGTTAATAAACACAGACACTCTCTTGTATTTTTATTGCTTCAGTCTGCCATCGGTAACTGAGCATGTACTTTAGGGTTTGTTTTGTTCCCTGCAATTTGCATGATTAGTGAACTGAATCACTGTGTTTTGGGGCTAGTCTGTATTCTTCTGTATTCCTGGTAAGTCTTAGCAGACATGCAAAGAAAGCTTAACTTGGGTTGCATCTCAGAAAGGGACGAGAAAGCGAGCTAATATTTTTCAAGAAATACAAGAAAGTATTGGAAGGTGATGTGCCACTGCTTGCAAATGAAATAATCATGTGAAGGTAGCACAGAGCACGCAAGAAAGTCTTATCCACATCAGTGTGCAGTACAGTCTACGAATATATTTGTGTTTTCCTGTGCAGCTTGAGTACTTTTAATGTAGTGGACTAAAAATTAAAATATGTTCATTTGCATATATTTCATAACTGCATAGAAAATGCCACTTCCAATATTTTCGGTAATCTCTTATACTTTATGAACTTTGACACTTCAGTTGCTAACAAGGGAATAACTTCATTTTTTCATGCGAAGAATTTCATTGTTATTTTATAACTGATGACTATAATGGTATTATAGTAAAAAATATAATTTTATAAGTAAAGTGTCATTATGTGTAAATAATGCTCTAAAGTACTGTTTTTCTTTCCAGTGAGGTAAAAATGACTTCGAAATGGCAAAATATTTTCCCAAGCTGGAAAGATAGTGAAGTACTGCTTGTGTGACTTGCATGCAAGTGTTATTCGTAACATATAAAAAGGACTACAGCTTGGACAAATTCTGATTAATATCAGATCAAACTACCAAACAAACAAAACACCTTTCTCCAAAACATTCAGAGATTTTAATTCGGCCAGAAGTTAGGGCTCAGCATCTTCTAGTGGAGATCCAAAGAAGGGACAAGGGCTGGAATTGGGACTTCCCTCTGGATTGGATCCAGGAGATTGGAAATTTCTGCTTATGTTTTAAGACTTTTTTTTTCCCCTCTTTCTCTTTTCCCTTCCACTCCCCCCTGCCCCACACACATAAGTAGTCTAGCTGTATTTAGGCATCTCACTTAATATTTTCAAAATTTCTGAACATATATTGATTC
>JAVCKT010002305.1:10343-20608 GCA_032273925.1 Rhynchotus rufescens
GTTTAACGCTAAGAAATTAGCGACTGCCCTATACTGGTAAAAAAAAAAAAAGGAAAAAAAAAAAGAAAAAAATAAGACAAAAACCCAAAGATTGACAAGCAAATGGAAAAGAAAGCCAGAGTGGAATTGTGACAACTTGCATATTGTTACATTTACTGCACTTGGAAGTGAAAGGTCATGAGTTGCAAGAGGACAGGGGTAGCGAGAATCCACCCATCACCAGACAGTGTGATGTGTTTCCCCACTATTCTCCCCCTAGTTCTTCAGGCTCCCAAAAGGGGAAAAGCAGAGGGGGTGCCCGAGCACGAAGCTTTCCGAGCCCAGCGGAGTCTGCAGGCTGTGAGCGTGCAGGATGGAAGAGGCAGAGCGCCTCAGCGTGGGGACCCAGCTGCAAAACTAGCTCACGCAATAGCCTTGGCAGGCCAAGGCTGCGCAAGTGCTTGAAAAACACTCTGGACCAAATCCCAGCATTTGCCCTTTCCCCTACTCTTCGCTTGTGGAATACAGCTGAGGATTCTTCTCTACCTAAAGCTGTGTTTAGAGACCTCTTAGTAGGAAGTCTGGATACAAAGGCCCCAGTTTATTAGATAAGCCAGGAGCCTATAGTTTTTTGAAACATGCTGAGATAGTCAAGCTGGCCATCCAACACTCCTCCTGAAGACCATGTCCTGAAATCTCTCTCAGACACCTGAGGTCATATAATCCATATTGACATTACTACAAAGCACATACCTCAGGGGTACCAAATCTCTACCTTACCTAAGAACTAGCGCAATACTGTATTTGAATAAGCAGAGATGCCTAAGGGAGTGTTAGTTTTCTAGAAGAGGTCTCCATAACATTTATGTAGCTATTTCCAGTGTGTTACTTGAACAGTGTCAGACTCATTTTTCATCAAGGGGGCATTACGGTCCTCCTGCACTGGGCAGGTATCATGGTTAGGTTAGTCTATGAGCATGAGAGTGCTGGAGCTGTTGTCTTGAAGTACTGTGGCAGATCTTCAGCTTAAATCTGGAGAGTAAAATATATGAGTTTTAACTAAGGCACACAGAAATCCTTGTCTGTGCTCTCCAGGGGCCTCCCTCCATCACTAGCCAGCACCATAGTGCCAGAAATACTGACGAAAGTGTGAGAAGGTGCAGAGCAGGAGTCCTTTCCCTAGTACTGCAGAACAGAATTGTCCTGTGCATGAAGTGCCAATGTATAGTCAGGAGCTTGGCAAATTAAATGGAACAAATGGCCAAAACTGTCTAAGAGGAGGGTGAAGTGTGATGCCACCCAGCACACCGGCAGCTCTAGTACCAGACTGCTTGAAATGGTTGAATTCCCTGACCTTAACTTCTAAGTCCTTTGCCTAATTTACTGATCCATATAATACTGATACTTATTTATAAACAGTAAATATAACAACTTTCTGTGATGGCTCAATGAATGATAAACTGGTGCCCCATAACTTTGGAGCTATTCTGGTGTTTGCATGGATGAGTCTGGTTTTAGATCAGCCTTTCAAAAGAAATAAAATGAAGTGGCATTTTATGTAACTTGGTTACAGTAGGAAGCTGTTAACAGTACAGGATTAAAATAAAATTGTTCTTGATATTTAAAAGTGATGAAACGAGGAGAAAAATAAATCCACCCCCAAAGGCTGCAAAATTCCTTACAAGTTCAGTATCTGCCAAAGTCCTACCTGAAAGAAATGGGGCTCCTTCCCTCAGGAGGATCCTCCCACACAGTTCAAGGCACAAAGCCCATGAGCAATGTTTCCTGTTCACATGGACACTCCATCCAGAGGCACATTCAGCATCCTCATTAGTAAATACCTCTTATTGTATGCTTGTTTTGATTGCTTTCTAAAATATTACCACTAAATCTTCATATTTTGTACATTTTTGATAATGAAGCCTAAAGATAGGTAAGCAGAGATGTGGTGCATTTCAGCAGATGTCCATACTTTTTAAAGGTAAACATTTGAAGGTAGGCCATTACTGTGTAATATTTGATGTTTGAACATTAGTGTGTATATTTAGTCAAGTAATTGGCTAACTAAAATATTTTAATGGTTATTGGTCAAGCTGTGATTAGAAGTTCAGTTCTAATGACAGATCAAATGCAGCTGGAAGAAAAAAAAATGAATAAAAATAATTTCTGTGTTTTAGATTACCAATTTGTATTATTTTAAAATATCACCCCAGCATATTCTGCTGCCCTTTCAATGTTATGATATTACTGTTACCATAAATAAATGAACTTGCAATAGCTTTCAGATCCCTAGGTCTGGCATTGACATAATCATAAAAGGGCAAAATGAATTCCTCTGATGAGATGAAGTTAAGTCTTGCACATTTATTTCCAACATTTTGGCTACACACGTACCTGTCTCACATACTTAATAAACACAAGACTATTTTCCAGAGTTCCACTAAGTAATTTTTCCCATAGAACACTAAAAAAGAAGAAAAATCAACCATTCACTATTAAAAAACTTTAATGATTTGGAACACTAACATCAAAAATGTTTATTTGAAAATGGTTCTTTCCACTTTAGTCCATCTTTAAATCTGTTACACTCTATTCCACTGACTAGTATTACAAATTACACTGACATGTTTCCTCATACTTGTAAAAGAACTACAGTAAATGTTTCACAAGGTGTTTGGGAAAAAAAGCATATATAAGAAATTATTATTTCCTTCTTCTTTTATGATAAAGGAGAAGCTTACTTTTAAAGTAACAAGACCAGACATTATAGAGCTAAATATATTTTGACATATTTAACCTCACAAATAAATAAATATATACAAGGGAGGTTACAGCATGTCAACTACAAAGTAGAAGCTTTACGTTGCAGAACTGAGAGCATTCAAGAGCATCTAACTGACATAGACAGTTTACGATTACTACATGGTAGTAAAAAAAAAAGGAAAAAATCTTAATTCAGCAAAAATATAGGTAGCTGTACATTGATGGTTAGCTAACAGCCTTGTGTCAGTCAAGAAGTTTTTGTTTTGTACTGTTTTTGCTTTTTATTTATATTTACTGATTTATTATGTTTTACTAATTCCTCATTTTTCAGGAATGATTGTTTTTTCCTTCCCTTTACTTCTGAACACCTTAATCAGGTAGAAATCTCACAGTAAGCTGCTATGTGAACACTATTATCTACAGTAGTTAAGCAAGTGGGATGATAAAATACTAAATTCAGTAAGTGCTGGTACATAATCTCTCCCTATTTTTTCCCCTTATTACAGACAGCTGACAACATTCACCCCTGTTAATAACTGCATTTGAAGTAAATAAGGCTGATGCTCTTTCATACCATCCTTTAAGATTTTCAGTTATGATACTGAGGTTTCATTAAAGGTATTTGTATCAACAGCAGTGTTTCTGGACGGAATATAATCAGAACACACTCCTCTCCTTCAGCAAACAAGGTGTTTTTAGCCAGGGAAAATACTCCATTTGTGCGGTCACAGCATTAAATGATCTCTGCACACAGAAGTGCACGCAAAGAGCAGGGAAAGGCACAAATCCACATCCCGAATCACTGAACATCCATCTGCTTGGCAACTGAAAATAGCACAGGACAACTTTCTGGCCACCTTTTGAACACAACTAATCAAATATTTGGCTAAAAACACTTTTGGGGAAAAAATGGCCTTTTTGAAAGATGAAAAATTGCGCTAGGACACATTATGTAACTAAAATATTTGAAAATGCCAGTGAAAGTTTATGCCTTCATTGACATGTACAGCTAAAATTTATATGAAGCATGGCATGTGTTGAGACATACTAAAAGACAGATGCACTTTTAGCAGACTGGTCGTGTGCTTATGTGCCATAAACTTATAGATACCAAAACAAGCAAGAATTTTGTGTTCTTGTCTGCCCTCTGCGCACATAAAAAACACCATGTAATTATGCACACAGAATAGCAAAGCAAAATTCATTGATGGCTGAACACTGACACTGTGCCTTCAACAGTATTTATCTGTTGTCAATGTGGGGCTAGAGAGAGATGATAATATTGATACTGGAAGTGCCAAGATAGATGCTGTTTATTCATTATGAGGGAAAGTACTGCAATCCCCAGATTCTTCTCACGTTGCAATGCCATACGAGGGTGGTGGCTACTCATACAACATATGGGACATACAGAAAGTGACAAATGGGACTGTAAGTGTCCATCTTCTATCTAAGAGGGTCATTTAGCACCATTCATTTTTCTTAGATTGCTTGTGCTCCACACTGTTATTTCTGCCGCAATATTTACCATGCCTATTATTATAAAAATATGTGTGGAGAGAGATTTGGGTGCATATGTATCTATACATAGATGAATGTCTTCTATTTCATATAGTGAACAGGAGCATTAAACACAGGATTGCATATACTGGCACAGGAACTGTATAATTAGTTAGGCAACGAGAGGTGGCACCTTTCATACATACTGATGTTGAAACATGACTTCTTGTAAACTTTGGATTTATCTGTTTCTTCATTCTATATCAATCCAAATGACACCCACCACTGCTTCCATACATATAGATGGGCTTAAAATTCATACAATAGTTATTAGCAACCTGCACATCCTTCCTAGTCATCACACCCATGCACATGAATACAAAACAGCTTGAATTTACAGCACATACAGTTTTGTTAAGCAAGATTTGCTTGATTAGGTCTATCAAGTCACTATATATTTAAAAATAACCCTTTAACTCTGGTGTTAAGGTTTTACTCACAAAAAAATAACAGGCAACCAAGAAGCAAGAATTTTAACACGTGCAGCAGGAAAAATCCATTTTCTTCAAAAAAAAAAAACCCATCAGTAAACTGTTCAGAAAGAGCTTGCCTGTACTGCAGGATGTCTGCTGTCTTCTCCAAGAGTCAAGACTCATTGCTGTTTGCACTATATAATTTAGAGTTAGGCTAGTGTTTCTTCAGTCATAAAAATATTTACACAGGTTCTCGATTAGCTGTCCAGGTATTATGTTGGCTGGCACTCACTTCAAAACTGCTCAGTATCATGGTGGAAAACTGTCCTTTTCCAAACAGTAAAAGCGTAGATAAATTGGTCTTCAGATGGAAGCTGTTAATAGGATAAAATTATAAACTGGGAAAAATAATTAAACAAGTCACATTAAATGATGAGTGAGCCTCTCGATTATTCTCAACTCTGTGCAGATTTGTTGTCTTGCTTTGGTTCAAAAAAATCAGAAGCCCAGTTAGAACTTTGTGCTGTGACTAAATGTGTCAGACATGATGATATTTTTATAGAAGTTGTCAGAGTGAGCATTACAGTATCCCTTGACCTTGTCAATAACCTGATGGACAGGGACGATTGATGTCTGTTCTCCATTCTCTTGAGTAAATTTTGAAGATGGGTTGTCAACAAAAATATTTTCTAGGAAGAGGAAAAAGCAAAAAGAGGTTAAGATTTCTTAAGCAAACTCATAGTTTAAGAGGTATGTCACCCTCCAGTACAGATATGTTTTCAGTTACCATTATTGTCAGACAAGAGTATTGCCATAAAAGCCAGGAAATTACTTTTGACTAATCTGTTTTTTTTTTTCTTAGATTATTTTCAGAATACATTTTTTACCTAAATTCAATCTATTCTAATCTAAATGGCTAGAATTTTAGCTCTAGCTCAGGTCACTTTTGCGTTTATCCCCTCTATTATTTTGCCTAAAATATAACTAATATGACTCCTACTGCACTTTAATATATAGATTTACTGTTCATGCTTTGAATCTTAAAAATTGAAAGAATTTCAGTATCATTGAAATAGAAGTGACATGCAAAACTTCTGCTAAATAATACCTCCATATAATAGTATAACAAAATGACAGAAAGCAAATTATTTCACTGTGAAAGTTACAACCTAAGCATAGGAATAATCACAGAATGTAGCAAAAGATGACTTACATCTTAAATCTGATATCCAGAACTAAAACTGCCCTAAACTTTATACTGTGTCTTTTCCACAATATGGAGAATACAGATTGAGCAGCTATGGGAATGCAATGTGGAAAACTGCTAGTGTTTCGGAGTTCATATGCTATAAACCAAGGAACTAAAGAGAAAAAGAAGTAATGCAATTCAATCTTAAATTTTATCTTTTAGTTAGTGAAAAGTTATGGACCTTCATCTTCCTCGGGCTGCCTAGGGCACTTCTGATAGGCACAGTGGACGTTATCAAAAAGACCATGTGATAAACCCAGTTAGACTTTTATCTTCCTTTTGTAGACATGAACCATATATTTTTCAGAATCTAGGTATAAGAAGCAATCATTTTGCTTCTGCTGCTAGTTAGGAGCACTTATGGCTCCTTCCAGCACTTATGGAGAAAGGCAGGCGTTTCTAGAGAGCATTTGTCAAAATCTCTCTCAGACATCCACACTATGCTAGATAAATCATATCCTGTGCTTGCCTGCTTGCCCCCATTAACTATAAAAATCAACTAGGGTATCCTCTTACCTACAGTAAAAGTCTCAAATCATGTGACCTATGTCCTACCCTTGAAATTCCTTCGGGAAACTCTTAATGATGTCTCATGAATGCTGGCACAACAATAAAACTGAGCCTTGCAGCCTTTTTCAGATGCCCTCCAGAAAAAAACCCAAACATCTCCCCCTTGGAGTGAGCTGGGTGGTCTGCTGCAAGGCTGGCAGGACTGTTGTTCTCAGACTGGTCAGCAGGTAGAGCTCACAGAGCGAGCAATGGGAAAGCGCGCATCCCTTTTTCTCACAATGGGCTTTCTAATCGCTCCCACTGGAGTGAGTGAAGGTGGAATTAATTCTTGCAACCTGGGCAAGGCTTGAACCATCATAAGCTAGTTCAAAAGGGGGAGGATTCTATGAAGCAACGGCTTTTCTGATGGTCATTCAATAGAATTTGGCAAAATCACCTTCGAAAATTTCTAGGATCATTTAAAGAATTAGCATATTATTTCATACATACAGGAAAGTAATTCCCTTCCTTCTCCCACTTCCCCTTGAAATCATGACATCAAGCTGTATAGAAGAATTGCATTATAAAATGTTGCATGAAGGAGGAATGGATTGCAGAGTGAGAAATCAAAACAGCTTCACCCATGAAACAAGAAGAAGGCATGTTAAGGCATAACAGGATGATTTTTTTTTAAGCACGCAAGAATGTCCATGAATCAGAGAGGGTAACTCCATATCCAGTAGAAAACTGCCAGGTACTCTGTATCTTTCAAATGAACGTATTTGCTAGCCAATGGTATCGTATTTTGAGCATATGTTTTTCTACATAGTGAAAATCATATTACAAAGATTCTGGTCTTAGTTTTCAGGACAGACTTTTGAAATCGCTCATTTCTTTTTACACGATATCACTACATTACTAAATAACACCTATGCAATTTCTCATGCACAGGAATTACATAAATCCACTGAAACCAATGAAGCCCCCTCCCCACTTTTTTTTTTTAAGCTCAGTGGGCTTTAGACTAGAGAACAGCATTAGATTTGCAGAGTCACTTTAGTAAACAAGTGTTGTATTACCAAATTCTGTGCAGAAATAAAATCAATTTCCAATTCATAAAAGTGTTATATATATTTAACTACTACCTACATTAAGTTTGTGTCAATCTTATAGGCAGTAGTGCCATAAGTTGACAAAGTGATTTCTTCTGTCCACAATAAGCATCTCTGCTAAAATCAGTAGTTTTCAGACATACATAGTTAGCCATTCAGATCCAATCTGGCTATGATTAGATATGAAAAACTAATGGCTAGAAGACTAAATTTCATAATAGAAATACAGTCTTTTAAAATTTCTGCAGTAACTGCTTAAATATTCAAAATCTTTCTAAGAATCAATCAGACTGTTTTTGCTTTAATATGTTCTAGGTATAGGTGTTTCAACTTAAACCTCTTCTCCCTAGACCACTATGGGCACTAAGATTAGGATATGGACAGTTTCCTAAAATGGCATCTTTCAAATTTTGCTTCATGCCTCAAGCAGACAGCAGGCAGCCAGAGCTCGAAGCACGCTTGTCCTTTGAAGAGCAGACTCAGCACCAATGACTCAAGAGGTAATAGTAAGAAAAAAGCGATGTTCCTGATTAGCGAAATCCTTGGTGTTGATAGGGTATCATGCATCCCTCCACCCTGTCCGAACCATGCATTTCACAAAAGCGATTCTTACTTTACCTGTAATGTTCCACCATTGATGAGGAAATGGCCTTAGAAGACATTATCTATACCACAAACACATGAATTCCTTTATCAGTTCCAGGCAACACATTAAAATTGTTTTAACAAGACATGTAGCTGCTACATTATTTGCCTGTACTTTAGCTAAGAGATTGTGATGAGAAATTTAGGTGGATTAAAAACTAGAATCATACATCTCAGTTGTTATATATTATATTAAAACCATTAGAATTTGAAAATATCTAAAATCACTAAAAATTCATTTAGAATATCACAGTAAAGTGTGCATTTTCAGACATCAAAGATAATCAGTTTTTAAAAATGTATAGAGAACTGTGGTATTGCCTTTCTGTCTACTAAAAGAATACATTACAAGTTATGACTTCATTACTAACAATAATCCATTTTAGGAAATAATTTATGTATAGGCTTAAGCTCACTATTTTTGTGGAAAGTATACTAACACTTTCCTAACTTTGAAACTAAATAACTATTTTTTGATTAAATATTATTTTCTAGAACTGTCTTGTTTTGCTTCAAATCTATGTTGCAAAAACTCTAGCATTATATTGCTTTAATTGCCAGACTGACAAAAAGATTTGAGCACAACAAAACATTTAAACACATTTTTGTCTTTACCTACATCATCAAAGATGTAAATATTTGGCTGTCACTAGTATGAAAAGGAATTTTTTTGTCCACTGTACCACATATATTCCACAGAACAAACTGCATGATGCTCTATGATACTCTCAGATATCATATTTGACATTTTAAAGGGATAGCAGAGGTATACAGTCTATTACATAAATTACATAGTAAATTAATTTTTAAATTGCTGTTAAATTTATAGTAGCATTGAAAGTGGTGAAAAATTACACACATTATCTGTGGAAGGCCACCAATAGAAATGTCCTTTTAGAAAAGACTTGAAGACTGCTTACTTAGGGCACCTGAAGCCATGTGGCACATCAAAACTGAGATGGCAGCAAGGACAAGCACCAGGGAGAGGCAGAAGCCAGTGGAGAGCAGCCCTGGAGGGGAAACCTCCCTACGCATAAAGCCTAGTGAAGTGGTATATCAGGGAATTTATGACATATTGATTTTCATGGAAAAGCAGGTTGATTTTCATGGAAAAATGGACTTCATGTACAGTTTTTAGAAGCAAAGAAAGATTTACACTCTTGAAATTCTGATGTGCAGGAGGATGCTAATGAAGATCCTGAATATATATTGGTGGTTATAGCCAAAGAAAATAACTACATATTTCACAAAAAAAATGGAGATTCTAGACAGAAAAAATACTGTGTGCCTAAATGAACCAGGTAATGAACAGTAAAAAAAAAAGCAAGAAGACATTTCCTGGAATCTAAAGAGATCGAAGCATCAAAAATGTGACCTTGCAGATTTCTTAAAATATTTCAATTCGAAAAAATACTGGAACTTTCATTCCAGTAAAATCATATATTTCATATTTAAAACATAAATTCTAGCAAGTATTTTAAAGCAAGCAAGTACTCTCTGGGTTACGGATGTGTGAAAAGTTTATTTCCATTTTGCTTTAAATTCGAAGCTTAGAAGTTACTCTTGTGATAACGTTACATCCACATAACAGCACGATACTCATGAAAACATGAGTTAACAAAAATCTACTATCAAAAGCTCCAAACCCTACTTCATAAGTTATCTAAATGTTCTTCTGATCTCAGCCGTAAGCAAACAGACTTGCAGAGTATGCTAGCTCATGTTTTTATGTACTTTTAAAGTGTTCTTAGAATAAGTACCTCTTTATTTGGTGTGAGTAGAATATAGATGATGCTTTTTATTACACCTCCGACATCTAAATAGATAAGCTGTAAATATGGCATGCTATTGGTAGCAGGGAAAAACAGCCTATACCCAGGGAATACAGGATTAATTGGAAAGTTGCTTCCATTCATCTCTCTCCTATAAATGTGCAACAGTTAGAGGAAGTAGTTTTACTGAGTGAATAAATGGTGGAGCTGGATTCAGAAGATCTGATTTCTATTCCCAACTGTGCCGCAAGTAACTACCTTGGGCAAGAAATGCCATATCTCT
>JAVCKT010002309.1:3658-23640 GCA_032273925.1 Rhynchotus rufescens
GCCTGGAGGGAGCACTCGTGGCACATCGGAGGCTTCCTCACAAGGAACATGAGCGCCAAGGTCTTCAGCTGCTCAAGGGGACATGCAGATCTGGACTACCCAAGGGAATGCTCAAAACTGAAGGGTGACACCCAGCTGGAGGTGCAGTCACACTGGATGGACAGCCCTGCCACTCCAAAGGATCTCAATTAGGCTGGAGCAAGATGTTGGCCCAGATGATCCCCAGAGATCTCTCTTCCAACCAACATGATTCCATCTGTGACCCTTCCGAATCAGCCCAATGCCTTTCCACATACTCCAACTCCTGAGTGTATAAGTATAGCCCAAGAGTAGGTAGAAAGATATTAAAGCAGCTCTGTTTTTAAAAGCTTGCACTGAAGAATTTGTGATACTTCCTGCACCCTTAGAAGAAAATTGCAGAACAAATATTCCTGAGTATTTGAAAGAAGTCTGAAAGAAAAGGGGGACCACTTCTTAATTGGAAGAAAATACTGCTGATGTTCAAAAGATGTAAATCTTCTATTTGAAATTCCAATCTGGATTTCCAAAGTTCATAATGAAGGGAAAGAAATAATAGATTCCTTCAGCTTTGACTACAAGGGATATTGTACCAGATTTTGCTCTTTCTACATATATGGTCTGGTTACTCAGAGCTCTAAGGTTTTTCTTTTGGGGAGTTTGAGATTATAAAACTTGTCTAATGCTTTGCATTTCCTCAGAGCAAATCAGGACTGAAAACTTTGATTGCTGAAACTAGGAAACTATTCCTATATCTTTATTAAACAGGATTCAGTGTATGCTGCATCACTCAGAACAGTCAGTATGTGCACTGAGAAAAAAACACCAGACATTTACCGGGTGTTTAGCTTTCTTTAAAAAACACGAAGCCCAGAGAACTGCACCCTGACCTACAAGTTCCTGACTATGTATTTTCTGTAGTGAAAAGGCACTTGGGGGCCTTCCCTGATGTAAGGAGGAAAGTTTTCTTCTGAGCTCAGTTTTCCCAAAGTTGGTGAGAAGCTAAGACAGCCTGGGTGCACCCAGAGAGCAGTGCCACAGACACTGCAGAGAGCCACTTACCTGCTACAGTTGCTATTTGCCTATTTCAGGCAGCTACTTAGACCATCAGGTGGTTGCAAACTAGCTCTTACACAGCATATTTTAGCACTCTCCAGGAAATCTGGGAGAGAGAAAGCTCTGGAAGATAAGGCTCCTCCTGTGCATCACCTTTTGGCTGCATCTTTTGCCTGTGCCCTCAGAGTTCTGCTTCAGAGCTGCAGGGCAGTTCTGCAACACATACCTGTTCACCTCCCCTTCTCCTGCAGTCATCTGCTCCGCAGAACAGCTAATTCTCTGGAAGCTCTTTCCATATGGGCACCACATACACCCACTCCTGAGGGCCAAAATCCGTAATTTATCTCACCAACTTTTGCAACGAGAACTCATTTCCCATTTCATATTCAGGCCAGCAGACTAAGTGCTTCGCAAGTCCATTTGTGCCCAGACCACTGTGGGATACACCAAATTTTACCAAAGCCTGCATCAAGCTTAAAAGGCAGTAAGTGAGAGCAAAGCCCCACATTTGCTGCCCGCTACCAGCTGCAAAACAGCAGCCCTGGTTCTTTGGTGCCTTCAGGGCACAGTCTGCGTTGCCACACGCGTGTTTGCCGCAGCCCTCCCTCACCTGCGAGTGCGGGCGCAGTAGCGAGCCTCTCTGTTGCCCACGTTGCGAACCAGCAGCGTTCTCGAGGTGAGGTGCTTCACCGGGCACACGGAGAAGTTCAGCTGGTCGGGGAAGTCCAGGATGGCTCGGGCACCAATAGCTCGGATGGGCACAATGAACTTCTCCCTTTCTGTGATGCAGGTGACCTGGTGGAAGTAATCCTGAGGGGAAAGGAACAGCCTCAGCACAGTGCACCCAGCACAGCCTCCGGGGCAGCAGGAGGAGGATGATACGCTCAATGCTGCTCCTATGGGCTCCCCATAACCTAATGTATCAGGTTTTTGCACCAGGGACCTCTTCATCCAGCAACAGGGCTTGGGTAGGCCTGTTGCTTTGCCCAGGCAGCATCACCCCATCACCCGGGACAACCGACCTCACGCAGCCACAGGACAGAAATCGGAGACTTGGTTTCTGCAGCATCAAAAGAGAATATTTTCATGTAGGTGATTAGAGCAGTAACACAAACCTGCTTTGATCACTAAGGTAAGAACATTAAAAGCACTGAGCTCAGCTGGGCTGCACTGCTAAGCCCAGCCCTAGGGGCATCTGCCTCGCTCAGCTGCTGATGTTCGGGTACCCCTTCCCGTGGACCCGACCAAGCATCCCCATCACCTCCAACCCAAATGTGCTGTTCCAAGCCACGGTCTCGATCAGAAGAGCTGGACGCTGCCTGCCTGGCGCACGGTGATAGCGAGGAATCCTTTTAATGCAGAATTGAGCAGCCTGCTTTGGTCTCTGGGCACGCGGGGTAGCACTGCCGTGCTGCAAACATCTCGCCTCTGCTGAAACCAGGGGTCAGGCTGCTGCGATAAGGCCAGGAGCCCTTTCTCCCTGGAGCTTTGTTACTGGCAAATCGATAAAGAAACTGCACTTTATCACTCCCACACACAATCCAGATCCCTTTTTTCTGGCTGCTTAACTTATTTGCCTTCTTGCTGCTTCAGACAAATTACAGTGATCTGACTTTGGAAGCACACACAGCTGCAAAGAGCGCCGGCTAGGGCTGTATTCACATTCCTCTGCATGGCAGGTCCTGCCTAATCTGGGCTACATCCCCTGAGTCTGGAAGGGCCATTTGGGCAGAGGGAGCCTGGACACAGCTGGAGCAAGAGGCATGGCACCCACAGACTGTGCCAAACCCAGCGCCCACTCGGGCCTTGGGTCCTGGTTACAGATGTTACCGAGACGCGAAAAGAGAAGAGGCCTTTTCGAGATGCAGATCAAATATTCCCCCCAGGAGCTTGGAAGAGTTTTGGACAGATAGAAGGATAAAATACCCAACCGGGAGCTGGGCTGAGCTGCCTGCAGTTTCAACCTACCCTTTCAGCAGGGTGTTTCATCTTCAGCAAGCCTCCTGAATTTGCAAGTTTATACTTGGTCTTGCAGCCTAAACCCTCCCAAATAAAGCTAAGGGCAGCTCACATAAATCTAAAGCACCTGTTACACGAGTATTTGATGCTCAGATGCTTTGATGTTCAGATTTTCCTTGATTTGCTAATGCAGCTTCAGAATAGATGTTATTTTGTCCTGTTGTTTTGGCCACACTAGTATAACACTGGCACAGCAAATCCAAACGAAGGGCTCGTGCCTTATTAAACCTTGGCAGGCTGTATTTCCTTATCTCACCCTTCCAGATGTAAGGTAGACAGATGGATACGAGGAGTTCAGATCAGAGGGATAAAAAAAGAGTATCTACAATTGGAGATATTCAACAGGAAAAGAAAAGGAAATCATTTCCCAAGTCTTTGCTGAAGAGCATGAGGATCGACAGTAATGCAAACAAGAGTGCAAGGGATAAATTCCTCATCCAGGTATAAGCCACCTCCAAAGGCAAACACAGGCCACCCTCCTGTCCCCATTACCAGCATGCGGCTTTGGGATCCTCATGCAATCTCTCACTGGCCACCTCTGATGAGCAGGAACGTGCAAGTTTGGCCCCTCCAAGTGTCCCCATCTGAGCTGGCACTCACAGAAACCAAAGCAACCACTTGTCCCATGGGGCTGCTGTTTGCAGCAAACTCTCTGCCAACTCCAACTCGTGTTTTCCTTCTGGCAGTGTCAACCTAACTGCTCAATATGCCTGGAAACACCGAGGTGTCGGTTTAGCTGCATAACTGATACTAAATACTTCATTAAGTTATTTCCAGCAGGCAACTGCAAAGGAAAAAAAAAAAAGTCTTCCAGCAGGAGATAATGTAGTAAGGTAAACAGGGAAAGCTTTCTGCTGGAACTGTAATACCCTAAAGGCTGGAAAATAAGGGACATGAGAAAGGAGAAACATTGGCATTTGAAGGCAGCTTCACATGAGAATGGGGCAGCCCTTTTCCAGCTTCTCCAGTAACCCATTCACAGGATGCCTTGAAATTGGTCGTCTGCTCACTTGAGGCAAGGGCATTTGCCTCCCTCTCCTGTTCCCCTGCAAGACCTTGGTCTCAAAAGCATCCTCGGAGCAGCTTCTGCAGGCTACAGAACCTCCCTGCCGGGGCTGCCCTGACTTTTAAAACAGCTCATTCCAGTAATGCAATAACTCGTTGTCCTGTCGTATTTCATATTAATCAATGAGCATTAATTCCAGCTCCACGGGGCATCAGTAATGAATTTTGCAAACCTGAGTGACTGAACTGATATTGGCCAAGTGCTACGGCAAGGAGAGCGAGGGAAACAGAGTAAGCTGAAATAATAAAGCTAGGGCTTTATACTTCTCCTGCTTCCTTTTTTCCCCTTAAAGAGAACCTATTAATAGATCTGAAGGAGACACATAAACACAAGCCATCCTGCCTGTTTATTTGCCAGGCAGCTCTGAGTGTTCTCGATTAGGCAGCGAGTGGCAGGGTCCAATGCAAGGACACCCAGGAACACTCCCACCCTACAACCAGGGCCACAAAACACCACCACGAACAGCAGAAGCAGCAGCAGCAACTCACTGAACTGGTGCCCAGCGTTTTGTATTTATCATGCAAGTGCCAATCAACAAAAATGTTTATTTACTGCTATTTCCAGCTATTTATTTACTGACTGCCCAGTCATGTAGCGTGTTCCCAAACGGCTGCAAGACCTTAGGGAATGGCTCATTTTTTATAAGGAAGCCTCCACCACACGTGGCATTTCAACCACCACCACCTCAAACACTGCATTTGTTGGCAAAGGAGCAAGATGAGGGACAAGTGTGGGGTGTTGTTCTTCTCCAGGGTGAGAAGAGTTATTCCTCCCGGTGTCTGTTTGGGATGTCCATATGTTGCTCTATTGCCTTTCAACCTGACCAGCAGCACTTCACCCTTCAGGAAGGCCAAGTTACTTCTTCCACTGCCAATATTAATACTTCCTAATTAATGTTAATAAATCATATTTTCATAGCACCCGAATATTTTGCAAAGCTTACCTCGACGAGATGAAGCTCCTATCACTTGAGTAGTTGGGGAGAACTGCCCTAGGCCAACATAATTTTTTTTTTTTTACTCTACATATTAATGATGTTTAATAATTTCTCAGTCCCTTCAGACGAACAAATTATTCCACAGGCGCGGGGAGCTGGGAACCTTGGGGCATTTCCTCTTTAAGTCTGTCTTTCCCAAACTCAAACAGCTCCGAGTTAAATACAATGAAAACCAAGCAGCAAAACACATTCCCAAGAGAGACCTTACACCTGCCTCCTCACGAAGGAGGATCAGGTGGCTTGATGCCATCCCCCAGCGTTACCTCTGTGAAGAATAGCCCACATGAAGAACAGCGTGTGCCCCTCTACCCCACAGCAGGGCAGATGGGGCCTGTTGGTTTTTCCCTTCTAGGCTGGTGTCTCCCAAGGGTGCTGCAGCACCCTGCTGAGGAGAGGCCTCGGAGAGCTCCCGAGCCCGGGGTGAGGCGCACAAGTGGCTGCCTGATGGGGAAAGAAGAGCCACCGCCAGTTCTATTTGTTCCTAGAGGATTTTATACCATGACCAGGCTCTTCTGTTGAGTAGAAGCTCAGCTAAATCGTCTTCCCTACGGCCTTCCATGTCTTTTCCCTACTGCTCTGGGTGCTTCTTCCTTCTCCAAGGCCCAACCTCCTCAGGGAGAAAAGGCAGAGCCAGGCAGGTGCCTGCAATGACTAACAGCACCAGATGCCACCACGATGCAATGAGGCCAAGATCATGAAGCAAGGGTGTCCAAACGTGACACAGGCTAAACTGATGCCAGTTGTCAGTGGCGGTGACCCTCCTTCACACATCATTCAGGTCCTTCAACTAATGGGTCAAAAACAGACTTTCATTGCTATAACATGCAGAGCAATTCCATGCCTTTCATTGCTATAACACGCAGAGCAATTCCATGCCCATGCAGCAAGCCAGACCAGAAACCAACATCTACAGAGGTTCATCCATGGACAGGGGAGGACCTACCCCAAAGGCGTTGCACTAAATTGCTCCAGCGTTGAAGGATAAAAACAGCCTCAAAGAGGTAAGAGCCTTGAGCCTACAAGATAATCTTGACCATGGAAGAACCCCTGCTCAAGATCCAATGCATCTCCTGAAATCAGGAGAGTTCCTCAAAACCACTGCCACATCCCCTTTCTGAATCCAGCCCTGCAAGTTCAGATTCTACATTTTAGGATTGGCAGCCTCACCTTGTTCTCCTCAGGGGTGAAAAGTATGCGGAAAGTTGAGGGCATGCCAGGTGCCACCTTATGACACACATCATTGGGGCTGATCAACTTGAAATAAGGAGAACTCTCCAAGACGACCTTCACCAGCCGAGGAATCTGCAGGAAAGACAAAACAACTGTTAGGCAGCCCTCGTTGAAACAAATAAACCATTAGTCCATACCAAGGAGATAACCTTCCCAAGGGAAGGTGCTTCCTTAAGCACCTTCCCAAAGCACTTTTACTCCTGTAAGGATATGCATGTAACACACAAAGATGGACTTGCATCCATCCTTCCCAAGCAGGACAGCTCAAAGACAGGGGCTATCAGAGCCCAGGTGCACTGCAAGGGGACCTCCATCAGAAAACACACCAAGAGGGTAGTCATGGAGCATGTGAATCTAATCATCCACTTGCTCAGCAAGCCCAGACACCTGCAGACAACTTGCTGCTGCTGCCTGCACACAGATGCAGATGTGCCTCTGGAGAGGGGATGTATTATCTGAAGCCAAAGCAGCATTTTTTACACTGGGGCACATAGGAAAATTCGCTTTGTGTCCTGGGGTTGCGTGGGCTAGACAAGCTGATGTACTACAGGGACAAGCAGATGAGGCAAGCAGCAAGAAAACAGACATCGTGGCTATGCTGGGAATACAAACAAGTGCAACAAGGCAAACGACAAGCCAGAAAACAGGGAGAAAGAGCTGGCTGAGAGCTCCTCAAGGAGGGCCTGTAAAGGGGCAGTAGAGAAGAACCATGACAGCCCACAAAGGAAAGGGAGGAGAAGATGAGCAGGCAAAGTGATGAAAAGCCAGGCTGCCATTACATCCTACCCGCCCAGGATGTGCCTATCCATTATGGGCTTGAAGGACATTTTCTGCTTTGAGGTACCCACCCAGGACTGACTCAGACCAGGGATTTGTTAGGAAGAGCCCGGCTGGGCTCTCCAGAGGCACTGGGTGATCACAGCCAGGCAGCTGCCACAGCAGCAAAGCCGCTTCCCGAGTTTTCTTCCCAGTGCCCAGGAATCCTAGCGGGCACCTTGCAGCAAGCCCTGGACACTGGGAAACACAGAGGAAGCAAACAGGGCTTTGGAGGTACCAAAAGCTCCCAAGCACCAAATCTCATCTGGGAAAACCTCACACGGGCAGTTTCCCTGACAGACAGCACATGCATTGATGAACCCATGTGAGATCTGAGGAAAAAAAAATCCTGAAATTTAGGATTTTTTCTTTTTAATCAGCAGCCTGGTAACCCACAGCAGTGCCGGGCTCTTTGCAAGCCCTTTGCTCTGAACAATACCCCGGAGCAACGAGTTGCAGGAAGAATCCCACACTGCACACAAGTGTGGGCTGCTGAGAGCCCTGGAAGGGAAGGACCCTCCAAGACCTCCAGGAGAAGCCTCCCAAAACAACCCCCAGGAGCATGATGGAAGCAGCAGCAGCCTGAATAAAGAAAAAAAAGCAATTTTTCCAACACACAAATAAGAGCAATAAGTATAGACTGAATCACTTCTCTATTCAAATGGTGATGCAGGCTCCATCTGGAATACTCTGTTAGCTGGATTTATACAGAGCAGACAAGCTCAGGCTGCCGAGTATCATCCAAAAGAAATCAGGGAAACCAGTGAACTTTATGGCCTAAGAGAGAACTTTTCTCCAGGATGCTACCAAATGCCCCCAAATTAAAATGCAAAACCCATTCTTGGATTTCCCATCTCTAAGGAACAACAAAGTTCTTCCTTAGGATTATTCTTGCCTTACACCAGTGCCTAAACCTGTGCTGTCTGATGGCTAAGGTCTTAAATCATAAGACTTAATTTATTTGTGAGGCTGGAGGGAGATGGACACTTCCTACATGGGCTCCCGCTCGCAGAACATGCGAATCCCAAGGTGTAGCTGTGCAAGTTGATTATTTTGTACTGGAAACAGCAGATATCTTGATGCAGATGTTCTTTTCCAGGTGAGGAAGCATAAACAGGACAAATTAACCATTTGCCTGTTGGCTGGGAGCAAAGACCGGCATCTGCAAGTGCTGCAGGGATAACAGAGTGCCCAAGAGCCAGAGAATTTAGTGGAAAGGGAGCTGAGAAACAGAGATTGAGACATGTTTGGCTGGGAAAGAAGATATCAGCTGACTCGCCCAGCTCACACTGCAGAGCACATGGCAGATACCCCGTGGGAAATCACGCTGCATCTTTTCTATGTGTCCCTGCTAAACCCCAGCCACGGATAGAGCAGCACTGAGAATAACAGGAGGGACCATGTCTGCATCCTTCCCTGCCCAAGTGTTACCCATTTTCAACCTCATCCCTGTCAAAACCTCTTATCTCAGGGTGTACTTGATTTCTCATTTTCCCTCCACCTGCAATATTTCCTGACAACTTGGTCCATCTGCTTATTTTCCCCTGCAGGTAGCTAAGGAAGGAGTTATGTTCACCCCCTCCTGTTCACTTCCCCCAGTTTCCCTCTAGTCCTCTTCTCCTGCATACATCTTGCATTCAATTACCTATAAGCTTTTTCATTACAGCACAGAATCTGATCACTTCTTACATCCCTCTTGTTTTCCATGCTGACCTTCTCTGCTTCCAGTATACTTATTACTGCATGTCAAGCAAAACCCTTAGGTGCTCAATACTGTCTCCCAGAGCACTTTTTATCTCGTCTCCTTCCCTCTCTCCTGTCTTTTCCCACCAGCTTGCTCTTGGCACATGCCTCATTTGAGCAAATTTTTCCCCTGCTGAAATTCAAAAGATCTCCATTTTCCTCTTGACGCTGGAACAAAACTGCTGACATGTTTCAACTTTTCCCTTCTCAACTTTATTGGGGAATCTCAATGATTGCCATGTTATTCCACATAAAGGCAGAGACCTTGAAGAGCGCAGTGCTCTGCAGAGCTGTGGCTCTCTACAGGCAAGAGAAAGAGCCACAGGGTCTTTGAGAAGCCCTAACCAGAACTGAATTAAGCTTAGAAGGAACCTAAAGTGGATCCTAAAGGCCTCCCATCCCTTTTGCTACATCAGCCCATTCGCCCAGCTGACTCAAATCCCCTTTTCTTGGGAGGTAATGTCACTAATTCAAGATTATTTTAGCAGAGAGAAGAATCAATCCCTGTCCATGCCAATGCTCAGTGATAAGTGACAGCATAAAGAGGCAGGACACAAGCCACCCACTGCCAGCTCTCCCCTCAAGCCTTTTCAAGGGGAAAGGTACTCAACAGGAAAAGCGCCTTGGAGACAGATTCCACCAATGCATGGGAGAAATCAAAGGGTGACTCCCCTCAGCGACCCTGAAGGGCTTCCCCTCTACTTCAAGAGCAAGGTCGGGAGATTTTTATCCCGGTGTCCTGTCCCACAGCAGGTGGCTGGCTGTGCTGTGCTGCTCTCCAATGCGATGCTGGCCTCGCTCACCTTGTCGTTGTTCCTCAGAACCAGCGGCACTTCGTAGATCTCGCAGGGGACGTAGTTCTGAAACACCACCTCCGAGGGGAACGGCTGGAACAAGCTCTGCTCGAGGTCGAGCGCTGAGAACTGCAAAGGCAGGACACACAGCTGAGGTCAGCTGCTGGGAGGATGAGCAGGACCGAGAAACCAGCGAGATGCAGCCTCTTGGGGTGTAGCTCTGCCCAGACCACTACGTAAGCTACAGGTCACTTGTGTTGAGCTGAACAAGAGCTAGCAGGCCCCACTAAGTAGGCTCAGGCTAAGCAGCAGCTTGGCCAAGCATCTCTGGAAAGAGAAGCAGAATCCATCTCAAGCTCAACTCTATGCTAATGCAGATATGCAGCTCTAAAACACTTACCAGAAGGGCTGTGAGAAGCCATGGACAACTGAAATACAAGAACATCTTTGGGGTACTAATAAACTGGGTAAGAGATTTACTCTGAAATTGGTCCTTAATTTTATTTGTTTTTAAGTATGAAACATGGAGATTAGCTGGCACAGAACATGACTGCAAGAAGGAAGGCAAGCAGCATAAGGTAGGAAAGGAGTATTGGATGTTCAGCTAGTTCAACTCCTATCTCAACAACTAGACTTGGCATCTTCTTCCTCCATGAACTTTAAATTGGAGGGAGAAATGCCTTTTTCTATTTCAGTTGTTTTATTTAATAGTGCTGCAGCAGCACATCTCAAAACACACACAGCCACGCAAAGCAATGGGTTACAGCTCTAGCAAGAGAGAAGCATTAGGCTGAGAAAACTCCTCCTGCTTTTCCTCTTTTCCAGCTGTCTGGTGTTCCCAGGACAAAGACAAGCAGATCTCCCACGCCAGTGAGATTCCAACAACCTTCCAGGATCCCGGGAAGTCCTAGTCAGGCTGAAGCCTGTGGCTGCAGCCCACTGCCAGGTACCTGTGCACAAGCCTGATGCCTTCCCCCTCACTCCCAGGCTCTCTGCAGCAGCGTTAACCTCAAATCCCCCCTTTGGGCTCAGCAGTCCTTTAAGAGCCCTTAAGGTCCCTTAAGGCCTTAAAGGAGCTTTAAACATCCATCTGACTAAACATCCATCTAACTAAAGCACATCCCTGCACTCCTTCAGGCAGGTGTTCCCTGCTACGTGTTACAGTACCCTGCAGCCTGCGGATCTAGCAGCCCTCAACGGTCCCCACGTTCATTTTGCCTGCAGCACCAGTGAAGCTGTGGCTTTAGAAACGCCTTAAGAAATTGCCACGTGGCCCACAGCCCTCTTTCTTCAAAGGTTCAAAGGTTCCCGTGGCAAGAGGGGGACCCTAAGCATGACAGTGACTATATCAAAGCAAGAGAAGAGGGGGGCCATTTCAGAGGAAGCACAGGAGAGCAGCAGGGTAAGCCCGTGTGCCGTCCCATCCTCCCTTCCCAACACTCTGGTTTAGCAAAACCCACTGATTTCAGCAGAATTTTAAATATACTTTTACTAGCAGCTTAACCCAGCTCACAGCTGCCCCTTCAGCTCCCTGGCAAGGTGGGAGTTTTGCCTCTGCCCCCAGAACAAGGCGGGAAGAAGGTGTGAGAGCCACCACTGCCAGTAGTGTGAAAGGCCAACAGCGCCTGGTCACAGAATCCCAGAATGGCTGAGGTTGGAAGGGATCCCTAGAGATCATCTAGTCCAACCCACTGCTCCAGCAGGGACATCCAGAGCATGTGGCACAGGCTACATCCAGGCGGGTTTGGAAGATCTCCAGAGAAGGAGACTCCACAGCCTCCCTGGGCAGCCCGTTCCACGACTCTGTCCTGGTCAGGGAGGTATCCAGAGAAGCTGGAGGCAAGACCGTCACACGTGCTCACTCTAAACGTCACATCAAACAGCAAGAAAAGAGGGCAGGGGAAAGCGCTACCTTCTGATGCGAAGTCTCACTCATGTCCAGAAGCTGGATGATGCGGGGCCGCCTCATCTCATGAGTGCCAGCCAGCCTCTGCTCCGTGGTGAGGGACATCTCCTTCAGGAAGGCAGAGGGAGTCAGCTGAAAGGCAAAACACTCCCAGCATGAGCTACGTCAAGGCCTATGTTAGGAAAGACTCCCTCTTGTCAAAGCGCCACCGATGAATAATTTGTGATCACAGCCACTAGGCTAGTCCTGGAAGTCCTCTAAGTTACCTGATGAAATATTTAATGGCAGTAAATTAATTATATAGAGCAGAACACACAAGCTCTAACGGAGAGGCTCTAGCCTATTTGTGTCTCCTTCCTGATTTGATCTGACATGAATGGAGATTGCTGCTCTTTGGGCATTTGCTTCCTCTCAAGTTTGGCTGCATTGAGCTGGTGACCTTTGCAGGGCAGCAGCAGTGTGAGAAATCGCCCCACTCCAGCGTTGCACAACGAGGACAAGGGAGCTGCATGTGGGGCCATCACTGCTGGGTGAGTCACAGGAAAGCTGAGAGGGAGGTGCAGAGGAAGAGGTCCAAGTGTTAATCATCTCATTTTTAGTAAGTGCTCAGTTTCTCTAGGGTGGCCCCACAGTTTCCTTCACAGAGCAATATCTCCTTGACCAAGGCTTAGTGCTGGGTCACCTCCAGTCAAAGCCAGCTCCAGTCTAAAGGGACAGGTGGCAACAGGAAGGAGAGACTGTCCCGATTCCATCACTGCTTCCAAGGCTGGATCTGCACAGCATGCGAGAGAATAAAATGACTGGTTTGGAGACCTATCTTGGACCTTGCTCCTTCCATCTTAGGGCAGCTCAAGCAGCCCACCTCATATCCTGCTGCCAAGAGATATGGTCAGAGCAGCACTGGCAAATACACCAACATGATGAAGATGTTACTGCCTACACAGCAGATGGGATGGAAGGAAGCATGTGTTGGCGATTCAGCTACTCAATGCAACATCCAGCACATCATTTTAATTTGCCTTTGGCTGCCACTGGAGCCAAGACTGTGGTCTTCACCTTAGAGCAGCACACAATCCATCCCCTGTGGCATCAGAGCAGCCACCTCCACCAGAAATGGGCCAGCAACCAGAGGGGAAGGTGAAGTCTAGTGTGGTAGTGCTGGAGACACGAGGGGAAACGCAGAGGAGGGACATGCTGGGGACTGCCAGTCCTAACGTCTCCTATGGGGTAAGGTACAGCACATACTTACAGTTACAGACTTCTCTGCATCTTTGACCAGCTTGGGATTACGAGGTGCCACCACTTTGCTCTGGAATCCATGGGATGTCTTGGAGGATGCCACAGATGGGTGGAGGTTACTGGTGGCCATTGGTCAGGTTTCCTGAAATGAAAAATCCGGGAGGATTTGGAGGCTGGAAAATCCATAAGGAAACTCGAGCTGAAGTCTCGGTGCCAGACACACGCCACGAATTATATCTACACTGCAGCTGGATCATGGTACAGAGGAAAGGGCCTGATCAGGAGCATTTCCCATTTCTTTGGCACGGGAGTAAGCAGCCCACAGGCTCCTTTGGATATCACTGTTGGAGCCTCCTGACCAGATACTTCCCTGGAGCTGGGACAAACCGGAATATGATTCGGTGATGTTCCTGTGGATAAAACCTCCTTCAGGAGACAGTCATCTCTCCAAGCAAGCTGCCTTACTGAGGGTTCCCAAATGCTACCCTACACTAGTACAGGCCAAGGGCTACAGTTTAGAAAAGGTGGCTTTCAGGAGGTTATTGGTACTTCGAGCATCACCAGGGAGCCCACAGGGTGGCTCCAGGCTGGTCCCGATACCAGGCTCTGCGCACACAGCTCTTCTGTGCAGACACAAACCATCCCACATACAAGAGGAGAGCAAGAAGTCCAGGCCAGTGGTACTGGTGAGGTCATAACAGGGAGGGGAACATGAGGAGATATCTAACTTTCCTTAAGTGGAAGAGCACAGGAAGACTCGGCACGTTTAGCTATCCCCATCAGTAACTGACACTGCTCTCCTCTCATCTGTGCTTGTGGCTGGAAAGAAAACCAAGCAGCAGTTCCCAAGAGGTTCATACCATTCTGAAGACTCCATGTTCCTCACACAGGGGACTGAGAAGGTCCTCTCCCAAGCTACATAGGCAGCCTGTAGTCCTGTGCCATGCGCACCCTCAACAGCAGCCAGGTTCATCCTAGTTAGCAGCTCTCACAAGACACCTTGCCTCTCCCAGCCCAAGATGGAGGTTTCTAGGAAGACCACTAAATCAGCATGGGAATGGTTGACCAAACCACTATGACTAGCTAAGACTGCCCTTCTTGCTCCTGAAAACTTTTTGGGTGGGCAGACAGCACTGAGAGCACTGTGGGCAGAGCGCACAGAGTGGCGCTTAGCCACTTCATTTTGTGCCAAGGACAGAACTGGTCAAATATACCCCTGGGCAGGTCCTAAGCACTCAGTATCACCCACAGCCTTGGACCTGGACGTCGCTGCAGCTCTAAGGTTCAAGAAAACCAGGCCACTTGCCCAACTTCGCGAGCCAAGTTTGCACCCCTCGAGCAAGTGGCCTCGTCATGCTTGTAACTAACAGAGCAGAGACTGTAGAGAATATTCTGATGAGGAACTATGGTTTCCTCAAGGCTAATCTGGTTGTTTTAAGTTATAAAAACGATTCAGCAAATAGGGTTCCTTCCAGGCATGAAACTACTCCAGTGCCCAAGAGCATTTCCCCATAGAAAAGTCAGGTCCTAGTTTTTACTTATTAGCACCTAAACTCAAGGCTCCCTAAAGGCATCTCTGAGGCTACCACAGCAGAAGAGCATGAAACCATTCAAAGAAGAACATAAGCAATTAGCTCAGAAATAAATGCAATGAACATGAACACAGGGCCTTCTCTAAGCCCTTTTCCTAATGGTGGTTCTCCAGCATCCGCCTTCGAAAAGGGGCAGGCACGTCATCCCTCTGAGTCCCCTCCTATCTTCAACTGAGATGTCACCGAGATGGCATGTGGAAAACGGCAGGAAGAGGACTCCAAAGTAGGCCTGGAACAGGGGGAAGATCAAACAAACGAGCACAGTGTTTACTGAGCACTAGTTTGGACTAGGTTTTTATCCCTCTTCTTGCACAACTGGAGCAAGAAAAAGCTGGGCTTGCCCAGTCATCTTCTGAGATTGGATGGATCACTGATCTTTAGAGCCTGACTTGACCCCAAATTCTCAAATGCTGGTACCCAGTAAAACACAGGGACACGATTCCCCTCCCCGCTTGCAGCTCTTCCATGCTCCTTTCCCCAGGGACTCGCTCTACAATAGGCAAAGACACAAGATCCATAAAAGCTGCTCATTCCCTTCCCCTCACATTTTACTCGTATCCTCCAAGCAAGGACATCAACTCAAACCTTTAGTCCTCCACCAGCTGTAGCTTAGTGTCCACTTGTGGCCCAGGGCCCTTTACACTGGCAGGAAAAGCCAAGATGAGGACTCGGGCTTTGACTCGAGCAGCACAAGGAGCTGCACACGGTGGCTGTTTCCTTGTGTTCCTGGGCAAGGAAACTTAACACAGCAGAGCATCATCCTGCAAAACCCACAACATGCTACAGCACAGATGAAATTTTAAAGCTAGAAATACTTTTTTTTTGAGAGAGAGAGAGAGAAACCTTATAGGCATGGTACCACATTAATCTGGATTTCAGCAGTTTATTACTGGGTCTGGAGAATAACTGGATTATTTGTTCCAATTTTCTTCCTGTAATTTTGCTTCACTTGAGATTAATCCTGTTCATCATGGCCCTCTCCACCCCCATCCCTGCGCAGCAGCTTCCCAGCCCTCCAGCTTTGCCTAAGACACATTCACAGCCTCGGGGCTCCAGCTTTGCTCCAGCTTCCTGAGGCTGCTCCTCACTGCTGAGGCAGGAAGGAGCAGAACTAAGGAGTCAGCTACATCTCCCTGGGGACACCGAGCAAAACAGGGCAAAGAGTGAGTGTGAGGCAGCATCTCCAGCACAGCTGGGGGCTTTCTTCCCCGAGTCACCTCACATAGTCCCTCTATCCACCCCAGAAACGTAAGGATGGGTGGCATCTTCTGCTACAGGCTTGGGGCATGCGCAGCTCTGACACTTCTGCTTGGCCTCCAGAGCACAAGTGGAAGCCATGGTGTACATGGTGGCTCAAGACAACCAAGGAGACCTACACAAATGACAAAGGAAACTGCCCTGAGTTGGAGCAGAAGCTCCTGCCATGCCTCGGGAAGCCCAGATGTGGCAGAGCACTAAGGGCACAGCATAACAGACATCCGACCTCCAGCCTTCTCCCCAGAGCTCCCCTTACTCCAACATCTACAGCTTGGCCCAACCTCTCTAGGAGGTCCAGGAGCCAGTTCAGAACTAGTAAAACCCTCCCATACCTTGCTCTAAGACCAGGTACACTATCAAACCCTGCCAAGCATCTCACAGCTGCTCCTTTCCCTGCTGTCCTTCCTGACAGCAAAGCTCTCCCCTCCTGCCCTAGAGTTGGGCTACCTTAGGACAGGGAACGTGGCCTCCTCCAAGACAATTCACTGCATTGTGTCCACACTCCTGCCTCCTGAACGTCCACAGGCCCCAGACAGCCTGGAGGGACAGGAACAGCAGGGAACTGTTGGCTTGACCAGAGCTCTGTCAGTAGTAACGGACACAGAGCTGCAGCTTCCAACGGTGGAACCTGGAAGGCAACGGATGGTTCTCAAGCAGAGCTGCCCAGAGTCCTTCTCAGCTGCCCGGTCTCCTTGACTGCCTGGCAGCCCTTTGCCAGGCAGAACAGCAGCTTTGCACAGAGATGAAGCCCAGGGACCTCAGGGGAGAAGAGAGGTCGGTTGGGAGAGCTCAGTGGTAGCCCAAGGCAGCTAGTGCCTCTGCTGGTGAGCACCCCTGCTCTACTGCGGGGACCTGAGCACTAAGTCATGCCAAAAGAAAGGCTCATTAACCCAGTTAAAAAAAAATGGGCACTCACTATCTTAGCCAGCTTCACAACAGGGGAACAGATTTCTGCTCAAGCAGTTTCTGGTTTTGGTGAGGTTCTTCAGCTGTAGCCCACAGCAGAGATGTCCTCTACCTTGGGCCTTCACAGTGAGCCACTGCAAAGGCTTCACTTGGTCTCCGCTCCTGGGGTTTTGGGCCCCAGCGATCCCTTGACAGCCTTATAGCCTTGTCCATCACCGCAGCCTGTTCCTTAAACAACTTGCTCTGCGACAAGCGACTGCAGCAGTACCAGCGAGACCCGCCTCAAAGTGGCATTTGCTGATGTTCCAGCAACTTCAGATAAATCCACTTAGTTACTGCAGACAAGCTACTCATTTCTTGAAGAAATCATTTCCGCGCTGACTCACAAAGCACGGAGCTAATTTCTCGTTTACTCGCCCAGGGAGGACCCGGAGCGCACGGCTGCGAGAGGCAGAGCTGGCAAACAGCCCTGTCACTGCAGCTCCAACGGCACCTCTGGGGTGTCCTCTGTCCTTGCACCCGGTGGAGGCCCCTTCGTTAGGCTAGCTCCAATTAACTGCACGCACACACACCCCATAGCAGGCAAGGGGGGCCAGCTTCAAAAGAGCCTCTTGGCTGCCAGGGAACTCATGGTGTTTCCAGCACAACATTTGCTGTAAACAAAAGCTCCTGAAGAGACTCTCAGCCACCGGCAAACCCCATCACATCTGCTGGGGAGGAAGCTGGGGCTCCTCAGTCTGCAAACCAGCAGCCCAGGAGTTTGAAGCTTGAAAACAAGCGAGGGAAGAGCCAGCTAGCTTGCCAAAACTTGCTCTGAAACCTCTCCCGTGCAGAAGCTGGGCTCCTCAGCCAGCCACAAAGCTGGGCAGGAGCTGACATTGGACAAGGCACCCTCATCTGCTCAAGAAACCACTCTGGCATTGCCATAAGGAAACTGGTAGGGCTTATACTGTTCACTATTTCAAGGGGCTGAACTTGAGAGAAGCAGCAAGATGAGACCCATCAAGCCTCACGTGCTTGGCCTGAGATGCACTTGCACAGACCTCACCTCATGCTCCTTCTTCTCAGATGCATAAAGCATAGGAAAGGTTCTCATTCCCAGCAAGGTGCCCATGTTCTAATCCGTGCCAGGCAGAGAGCCAGCTTCAAAGCTCAGCCCAGCACAGAGCCTGGGGTGAAGCCTCAAGGTAGACACTCAAGTTCAGCGGGGCAAAAGAGGTTGAAAAAACAAGTGAGGAAAAAAAAAAAGCCTGAGCTACAGACCAGCATGGGATGCTGTGGAGTGAGAGGAGCCCTGGCTGGTGGCCACTACTCACTCATCTTGGCCACCTAGGCAACCTTTTCACTAAAGATGCTCCCTTACGTGATGCAGCAGCAGACCAGGGTCTTCTCCACAGAGGACAGGGAAGACTTGTCTCATGGCTCACCTACAACACTCATATGTGCTCCAATTAGGCAAACAAGGGTCTGAGCAAGAGCTGCTGTGTCCCTGGTGACACCTCTGGCTATGAGCTACCCTAGAAATACCTTCACACCTCCTCGCAGGGGCAGCAAGCGCTGGGCACTATCTGGGTATCCTGAGATAGGTCGGGGTAACCCAGCCTAAATATTTGCTCAGACCCATAGGCACAAGGCAGAAACACAAGCTGCCTGTTGTGTCAGGAGCTGGGAAATTTGGAGGGCTCAGAGGCACATCAGGGCCCTCCAGCTGCCTGTAAACAGGGCAAAAACTGTGCTGGGGAGAAGCAGGTTCAAGCACCAAAATGTGGCCCTAAGGCATGCAAATCCCTTTGTGCATCTATGCACCAGCTTTTTTTCTGGAGAATAAACCTAACAGCACTCTGCTGCCTCAAAATTTGCTGAGAAAGACAGGAAATAAGGGACAAGTAGCAAATTTCTCAGTAGACATTAAAGACAGGAAAAGGGGGTTCATAGAGAAGCCCAATTTGACTACGATTAGAGGTTCTGCAGCTGCTGCTGGGCTAGGAGGCTGGTGCAGAGATGCGACATGATCCATGTGGAAGCAGCAGCACCAACCTCTGACACTAACTGCCCACCTCCCTCCTCCAAACTTAATGGCTGGGGAATATAACAGCCAAGTATCTGCACCAGAGCGCCTCACATCCAGCTTCCCTTGCAGAAGGGCAGGCTGGTAGCTGAATCTTATTTCACTACACAAATAAATCCTCACTTTCCTCCTTTCTCAAAGATAAACCACCTCTCTGGAGTAATTGCTTAATTTGCCTTTCTATTACACTCTGCTGGAACAGCAAGACACGGTATTTGTTAGATCTGGGGATCAGGATGCTACGGAGCAGTTCTGCACTGCTAAATCATCTCACCCCATTCCCATTCAGGCTGCAGGAGCAAGCTCACATTTCTTGCTTAGAAATCACCCGCTTAGCTAAAATTACCATACAAACAGCATCCTCCAGGAGGTCGGGAAAGGAGAGGCAACGTTTCCAGGACTAACCCCATGCCCCCTCCAGCCCATTCTGTGCCCGGGTGCCTTCTAAATCAAGCCGTGCTCCCCAGGACGCCTCGCCTGTCACCTCTGCATTCCAGGCCCTATGTATTTTATCACGTCAGGGCTGTCATCCTGCTATTTATTACAAAAGCCCTGCCACAGCCAAGATGATTAATTGGGGTTCTTGATCTACGCTTTCCTGTTATTTCTTTTAATAAACTTCAGCTCTCAGCTGCCAGCAAGACGACCAAGCTTTTCGTGGGTCCACAGCAGATGCCACAGCTGTGATACTGTGATATTTACACCTCTATTTTCCTCTTCCCCTCCCTCCTAGAGCCTGATTTCTGCTCTTGAGGCTCTGCAGCTTGCATTGAGTCTCTCCTTCTTGTTCATTTCCTTGTAGCCCTCCGTGGCTACAAGCTGCAACACCCCAACACCCACAGCCCCTGCGTATCCCTGAAGAGGGACATGGGCCCCAGGCCCATGGGGACCCTCTCCCAAGCCCACGTCAAGGCCTCAGAGCCCTCCCGTGCGCTTTGGGGGCTGCACTTACTTGTGAAGGCCCCGTGCAGGCGGCCGGCCGCTTCCTCCCCACAGCGGCGGGGCCTGCAGGCGGCCGCCAGCTCCATGGCAACGCGGGACGCCGGGGGAAGAGGCGGCGGCTGCGATGGCCGACGGCCCCGACTCGGCTGGACACCGCGGGGAAGAGACGGCGGCTACGGGACATGATGGCCGACGGTGACTGCCCCGACTCGGCTGGACACCGCGGGGAAGAGACGGCGGCTACGGGACGCGATGGCTGACGGTGACAGCCCCGACTCAGCTGGACACCGGGAGGAAGAGACGGCGGCTATGGGACACGATGGCTGACGGTGA
>JAVCKT010002311.1:0-13925 GCA_032273925.1 Rhynchotus rufescens
ATGTTCCTGCAAATTCATTTGTAGTTATCTGTGAACAGATCATCCAAAGTTATATTTCATAACATTTTATAAATGAATCATAGCAGGTATCCCCATATTGCCTGAGGCAGCAGCAGCAGTGTGAGAAAAATTGCTGTCTTTTGCCACTGGCAGCTTCCACATTCGGCACCAGACCGGTATGCTCTACAATAAATTTATACATCTTCCATTTAAAGCAAATCTCCAAACAAAATTGTTATGTTGTAGCAGACAGAGATATCCACAATGGGTAGAAATGCCCACCATAAAACCATAGCAATATAGATACTAGCAATGTCAGTGACATTCTCATTTTGAAATAGCTTTCAGCGTAGATGGCTACTGAACTAACAAGTGAAGTTATGCAACATCTTGAAATTTAAAATGAACTAAAATTTGATTGCAAGGAAACTGTCACAGCTTTTTGAACTTTACATTCCTTTATCCTGAATCAAATACATTAAGAAATCTCCTTTTATTATTTTTTTAACTCAGATATGAGATTTGCCAATTATTCCCACACACATCCCTTTCCGAGTTGTTGCCAGGCCTACCTGGCACTGAACAGGTCCTATATGATGTAGAGAAGTTAAGAGCTGTTAAAAAAAAAAAAAAAGTCCTGCAATTGTTGTAGTTTGATTACTCAGTAAATACTCCAAACCTTCTGACTTAACACTTCTGCTTAGGTGCCATTCGTCCCAGCACTATTGAAAACAAAGGTGGACATCCCTTCTTCACAAGCCTTTAAGTTAAACTCAGAAGGTCAGCACACTAAGAGTCCTCATTCTAACAAGTACATGAAATGGTTACCAATGTAGTTGGTTAAAGAGGAGCTTTTTTGAGAATTTTTCAGAAGAGCAAGAGGTCTGTGACTTGGATCCATTTCTCCTGCAGTAGGAATTTCAGATTTTTGTGCTTCTGTCGACCTGAACATATTTACACTTTATTTATGAGTTCACTGAGACAATTCTCATGATTTCTAGGTGATATTTTTGATAGATGTTTGAGTTCTGGCTCTTTTGATTACATTTTGCACCAATTCCTGGAGCATTCTACACACCAGTAATATTTAATAATTCTACTTTTACTCATGTGAGTCACTGCATTGATTAAATAGCTGTAAGGTGGGTGAGATGGGATGTGTCTGTAGGAAGCAAGCTCCTCACTCACTCAAGTGGTACACAAAGCCCAGCTTCTCCCTCATTTTCATCACATATGTGCTTACGAAGTTTGGAAAGGAATGGAGGAAGAAGAGACTAGTCATGGAAAGCATTGCATTTGGGAATGCATTTGGGGTGTGGTGGTCACATTTATTAGCAATTAGATTTATTCAGGTTCCTCAGGAACCCAAATGCTCCTCTTAGCAATGTTCATCTTAAAACAGCACCTCCAACACATCTTGGAATTCATACTTCAGCGTTAACAATAATATAATGATGGGTTTTACAGTACAAACACCAATTGAAAATACTAACTTGGCATTAAATACTAAACTAAAATACTACTGAATACACCCCAGCACTGAAAGCACATTCAAGCACCAAAGCACAGCTGACTTCAAGGATGAAATCCCAATTCTAATACCAGCCTATTCTTTTCAAAAGCAAAGCAAACGAGTCAGCTAGCATTCTTTTAGGACATATGCAGGCATGGTTACCCATTGAAATGCATACCGATAACATAATTTAAATGTCTTGAAACACCTACTTCATTCTTTTCTCAACTGAAATTCATATGCATGTAAGGACAAGGGACAATGTGACCTATCAATGAAAATACATAATCTCTGAAAGGACTTTAGGTATTGAATAACAGTCCACTAAAATAGCTTCATACTTCTTTTAATCTCAGGGTTCTTCTGTGATTTCCGTTAAGAGTCTCCTTTAATAGACCCTTGCTGCTAACAATTGTTCAGAGAGATTTCATGTTAGATGCTTAAAATGCAACTGCCATATTAACCCACCTTATCATGGTTTTGTAAATATTATAAAAGCATCTCCAATGTCAGTTATGATCAGATTAATAGGTGGCTTATGACATTTAACCACAGGCAGTATCACCTACAATAACTTTTCAAAATCCTTTACGTGCAATGAATACGTTGTAGGCCATCAATATTATTATTGTATACAAGAACACATCCATGTTTGCAATCCTATCAAGGCAAAATCAAATATTAAGTCAATCAAAAAGAGGTGATCAAAATCACCTCTTTAGAAGTGGACATACAGACACCTAGAGCAAAGGTAATCAATCTGATAATGTATGCAAATCAAGACACATCTTGCAAAATTTTGGAACAATATGTTCAGTAAATATCTTTGCACGTTGTTCCTCCATTTAAATGATGAGCATGTAAAAAAAATCTGAAGTTCAACATAGCTAAATTTAACTTTTGCTTGCTGTAACATTATTTGTTACACATGAAGTTGACACTATTGAGATGGACTTTCAAGGTCAATAGAGTAGGATAGGATTTTTAACTCCAGCCATTCCAGAACACTGAATTGCACTTACTCTCTTTTCCAAATAGATCTGAGGCAAATCATTTACATTAAAATTTCCCAAAGATAAAGTATAGCACATCTCTAAGATAAATACAGACGTAGAATAAGAAAGGGAATCTCACCACAAATTAGCCATATGTACAGAGATTATAGGGAAAGTGAAGCATAGGCAGCATCGCAAGAAGCATCTAGTCATAATTCAGATATAGAAAACAATTCAGGTTCAAGGGACTTCTGGAGGTCATACAGTCTAGCCCCAAATCAGAGAAAAATCTATGAAAACAAGTTTCTTGGGACCTTATCCAGGCAAGTGTTCAATATCACTAAGGATGGAGAGTCCATGACTGCTCTGGTCAATCAGTCTTCTCTATTTAATGACACTCATGATGAAGCTGTGTTTCTTTCTCCCAAGCCAGAATTCCCCTTCTGCAGTTCTTGTCCCTTGTACTTCTGCAGTGCTCCTCTGAAAAACTCTGGCTTTGTCGTCTCTATACTCCCTATTTATCCCTTTTAAGGTATCTGAAAGCTGAAAAAAAAATCCTTTTTGTCTTAATGCTAAGCAAGCCCAGCTCTCACAGAAATACCTCCCAGTTCATGTGCTTCAGCCCTGACTTGACTGACAGCCTCTTCTGCACTTGCTCTAGTGCATCTCTCTTATATTGGGGAGTCCAAACTGGGACCCAGCACTCCCAATACAGTCTCATCAGCACTGACTAGAGGGGGAGAAATATTCATCTTGACCTTTAGGCTACATTCTTGCTAGCACAGCCAAGTATATGGCGGCCATCTTCACTGCAAGAGCATGCTCGTATCACTGCTTGCTTACTTCAGTTAGTACTTGGACATCTTAACAGTGAAATCACTCTCTGCCAACTGGACAAGGTGGCTTAATGTCAGCTCAAGGAGCTGCTCCAAGCTGGGCTAAGGATATACTAGAGTGATTCAGCTCCAGTAAGACAGGAGAAAAATTGCTTGTTCTTAACTTCCTTCACACCTGGATTGGGATTCTCCTCCCCTAACTTCAGTGAGCTGAAAGGTAAACTGAGTCTAAACTGACCTGGTCCTGCAGTCAACAGATGTAGAGAGGCACTTCTAGACCATGAGCACCTCAGCTCCTTTATGCCAGCTGGCTCTTCTAGACTGCTAAATAAACTAGACCATTTTAGTCCTCTGGTTGTGGGGCCAAATGGCTCATCACAGCAAAAACCTCCTCCCTCCCAGAATTACGCCAAGCATCCGGCTAAGAGTTTCATGGACATGCCCAGCCCCTGTTGAGAACAGCAGTGTATCTATAGCCATTACAACTCAGTTTGAAGAACAAATCTAGTCATTAAGAATGGGCAATGTGCTGAAGACATCAATCCACATTCAGAAAAACTGAAAGCTACATCAAGATTTGTAAAAATGTCCTTTTCCAGGAAATCTTATAATTGTCTTTCCCAATTACAGCAGATATATTGGGCCTGATCCTTTTCACAACATGAAATTCTTGATTTGTAGGCGAGTCCACGGAAATGTTCACTTTAGAAATTTATTTCTGTCATAAATTCTGTGCAGGTTTTCTTGCTGAGGTGAGAATTACAGTGTGTTATGTATGATTACAGACATATTTTAGCACATGGAGCTATATCTGGGTCATACAATTATAAATGAAGAGTTCTTCTCTTTACCCTTCACCAATCTATTTTTTTTTCTAGTTTAAAATCAACATGAGTTTTCATAACTAGTATAGAAAGGATAAGTAAATAAAATCAGTTTACAAGGAATAAATTAAAATTGCAAATTATACATGTTTTCTGCCTGCAGGTTTATAAGTTCTCATTTGAATTTCTACATCATTTTCCTTTTTTTCCTATCATATAGAAAGAAATTAAAGCTTGGAGTGGCTGAGCCATCTTATTTGCATCAAAGTTCTCTATGGAAGATGGACAATATGGAAGTTCCATATTTTATATATCCACTAATTCGATAATCTATGCTAACCAAATCAGTACAGAAGTTGGTATTTTTTTCCCATTTCTCTTTATCTATCACTTATTTCATAAACAGAAGTCACTAGCCATATTAGAGTCTCTACCAAAAGAACAAGAATCTATCATTCAAAAATGCTTTGAAATTCCAAGCTAAATGACACTTTAAGAGTATATTATAAATACAAAAGCCATTTCTGAAATGGTCTATATAGTCTGTGCAAGGCAATATTGCTGAATTAAACATGTACTTCCGTAAAGAGCCATGCTAGCAGAAGAAAGATGATCTTCCATCCATCTTTACTAGCTCATTAACTAATTAACAATGGGGTCAACACTGGACCTGTGGTCTTTAAGGAGCTGAAGGAAACATACAGCCTCTTGCTGACATGGACACTATTTGAAGTTTGTGAAAAGAAAATCTCAGCATTCTGATCAAATAATTGAAAAAAAAAAAAAAAGAAGAGACATCTCTCTGACACCTGTCTTTAAGACACAGAAGTGCTGCAAATTACTTTCTATTCTGAAAGGACATTTATCTATGTTTGATTTTAGTAGAGGAGGACAAAAGGATAGAAATGAAAATAACTTGTAGTTCTTATCATTACTTTTTTAAAAAAACTTTTAATGTCCACAGGTACATGCTGACACCACTTCAATCTGGTATCAAGAATCAATTAAAAATTCCAATTCAGTCAGTTGCAAGACCTAATATCTCTGTCAATGGACAATATATTTGCATAATGGTCAACAAATTCCTTCCTTTCCAAAATGTTATTCTTCATGGCAGTCCTGTTTTTTTTTCCTTTCCCTTCTCCATCCCCAAAATCAAGAATTCATCTGCTTTTAAGAATTCCTCGAATGCACTCATGATTACAAAACCTCCATTCTTTCTCTTTGTACCCACACAACTACCTCTAGGGACACACAAGAGCTACAGAAGATACAACACTAACCTCACAGCCACACTGGGGGAAATCACAGGTCTACCTGGCCCTGGATCCTCTCTTTGGTAATGACTAATGACTAAGAATGATTTACACAAAATGAGAGGCACATAGTGATACATTTTCAATGTATTTTCCCAGCCTCCAGTAGTTTACATCAGAGATTTCCTTACCCTTATGCACTGACGTTTTACCATCTTTTACCTGATTATCTTATAAACAATTTCTGAAACTCTATCAATTTTTGACATCTACAGTGAAAGCATGTCCCACAACTTAGCCATGAACTGTGTGAAGGAGTGACTCCTACTTTTGCTTTAAATCTACCTTTTTAGTTTCATTTTATGCCTTCTAGTTGTTTTGGTAGAAGAATTTTTCCTTTTGACCTTCAAACTCTACTCCACAATATTTGAGATTTCTATCTTCCCCTCCCTCTCTCTGTTCATCATCCCCAGTCATCTTTTTTTCTAGTTAGAAATATTCTAACATATTTAATTGTTACTGTGTTTTTGCTTCCCTTTATTACTAGATCACTTATGAAGATAATGAAAAGCATAGCTCTTATCACAGACCTCCATGAAAATTCAGTAGTGATCTGTCTCAACCAGGAAAAGCAAACACTTTTTTTTTTGTTTGTTTTGTATCATACCTTTTTAAACAGTTATTTTTTTCCAAATGAACCATGACAACATAATTTCCTTCCTGAGAAAACTCGTTAAAAGCTTTTCTGGGCTCAGGTAAATTTTAACAATTGGATAGGTTTGGGGTTTTTTGTTTTTCTGTTTTTTTTCACATATTCATTAACCCTTTCAGACAAAACTAATAGATTTGTGAGGCTTACTTTCTGCCTACAAAAGCAGTGTTGACCCTCCCCCAGTATATCATATTTACCTGGTGCCTATTGTCATTGTTCTTTTTCTTATTTGTAAGGTATAGATCCAGATTTCCTGCTCTGCAGTCCTCTGAACTACACTCTGCCTTCAGTCCACTGACACCAATGCAGTTTCAAGCAGAAGGTTATATTTTTGCATTAGCAGTTCCGATTTTTCACATCTGAATTGCTTTAGACCCCTTGAAGCCAGAATGCCACCTGGCAATCTTATGTTTCATTTTGTCAAATTGTGCTGTAACGTCTTTTACCAGCACGGAGTCCTCCCATGCCTTTTAATTCAGTTTTTTTAGCCATGCAGGAAGTCCTAAAGAAAATAAGAGATGATGCTCCTGCAAAACCCAGGAGTTCTGCACACCTGTGCACAAATGACCTGAGGAGTCTTTTTTGGAGGTAGAGGTGTTCCCTACACCTACTCCTTTCTCAGTGGAGACTTGTTCCTCCTTACCCTTCTCCACCTCCTTACTACTTCTGCTAAAAGGAGTTGCATAAAAGTTCCATTTACCACTACTGCAGCCAGAAGAGAGATACAAAAATGGAAGAGTAAGGCATCCTACCTGCTGGGATTCTTACTTTTACCAACACAAGAATCACAAAGAAGAGAGCAGAAAGTCTGCCTGTGGGCCCTCCTCCTACAGGGGTTTGATCCAACCTGGCCTAATGAGCTTATTAGCTTGAGCTGCCATCTCTTGTACACTCCTAATGTCTGGATTTTAGCACTTAGTTCAGTGTGTTCTACTCTCTCCTCCAGCCCGAGCAGATACCAGTATCATTTTTGGTCCTGTTACACCCATATCAAATAGATGCAAGAGCAAAAGAATCAGCCTCCTTACTCCAAAGGCAGCTGGGAATAGCAGGTACTGCTGCAAAACACTTTTTGTCTGAGAATTCTGCTTGCTAAATATTATTTACAGCATTCTGTCTTATTTATCATTTTATCTCATTATGTATTGTCTAGAGATGCAATTCTATAAATGGAGTGGGAACGTCTTATTTTAGTGGAATTAGATTTAGCATTTAAAACATTCATATACCCAATCAAACTTTAATGAACTCTTCTGTAGGTACTGTTTATTTTTGGAAAAGTTTTAATAACTTTTCTTGTAATTAAAAATAGCGTACAATATCAGAAGCCAGCAGCAATTAAAGGTAATCAAATTTGGGAAATTGTGTAGGAAGTATAAAAAAGATCTGTAGATATTTTGTTAAATGCTTATTATCAGTTGAAGTACTGTTTGCTTCAGAAAACAGAACAAGACTTATCATTAAAACATAAGAACATTTCTCCTAAGTTCTTTGCTTGATTTTGTTCTTTCATAAAATGCACTGCATGTGAAAAAAGTCTTCAAAAAAACAAGGCCTAAAAAAACCTACTACTCAGGGTGCCTTTGAGGATATTTAATTAAAATCTAATCCTGCATTCATTAAGGCTCACATAAATTAAGCTGTCATTCATAAGATTTATGGATTCTCATTTGCATATTGCATACAATTCATCAATTACTCAAGTATGAAAGGAGCACATTTCCCTTGGAGCTGCATGCTACCCTGCCAACATTTGAAATGAGGGAAAGAGCAAGACTGTCAGGCATTCACACAAACTTTCTTCCAAATGTCTGCTCCTTGATTAATCTAATTTTCTAGCTATTCCTTACAAGATACAACAACAGCCCTGCTGCAAATTTCTATTATTTCTCCTGTCTTCATCATAAAATCTTCTTGTCTTTTAATAATACTTCATGTCTGACTGATTATTATTTGTTTGCTAATGATATGGCATGAATGTTTTCTTTATATAAATACATAATGCACACATAAGAGTTGAAATAAAATGATTAGTATTTTCAGGTTTTGGGGTGGGTTTTTTTGCTTGTTTTGTTTAACATCACTAATTTGCTTAGTTGAGCCTAACAAAAAAAGCTCGGCAATGAGAAAAAATATCAAATTATAAATCTATCATTTAAAACAGCCATCAGTATTAAGCTAGAATATTTTTCTTGGCCTGTAATGATAATGTGCACATAATTAAACCATTAAAATTTAACATTAAAATATAATTAGGAAGAGACAACAAATGTTTAACGTGAAAAATCAGTTTATCCACAGCCAGCTACTACAGCCTGACTACACTTCTGAAAGTTCTAGGCAAAGCGGTGATACAGGTTGGTTTGTTTTTGTTACACATAAAACATGCTGGGTTAATTCAATTGTCTTCTCTAGGGAGTTTATCTTAATTTCAGTGGCACCACTAGGAAGTGGCAGTCTTTGCTAGCCCAGTCTCTGGATACCTTCCAACATGCATGTGATCAGGTGCTGAATTTAATGTGTAACACTCCTTCATGTCTACGAGTTTCTAAATTAAAATATATGAATGTATCAGCACTGTCTAAAATTACTGCTAGGGCTCTCTCAAAATTTATTGGCTCATTTTGTCTTGTCAATTAACTAGCAAAAAAATAGCATAAAAATACCAAAATAGAGGTGCAATTTTCTACAATAAACATTATCTCTAAAAAATAAGAGAAAAGGAACACAGTTATAGAGAAATTAAAATCCAACCCAAAATATTTTTCAACTTCTTGGAAAGAGCATGCATAACTTTGTTGCGAAAAAAGACTCTTCTCAAACTGAGTAAATTGATTTTTTTCTTATATCAGTATGAAAAATATCAGGACCTTTACATTTGAAAATGTGTAATCTACACCACAGAATCTTGGAGCAGATGGTGAGCAAATTAGAAATAAATACTTCAAATATTAATGATCTAAGGTTTTATTGTTCAAGTGTGTTCAGCACAGAGTCTAGCTTAAAAGTCATATGCTGCTTCCTGCCACAGAGGGACTGTTGAACATTTGGACTGGATTATTGAATGGCAAACAAATATTTTTTCTCTTCTCTCCTCCCCGAAATCTGTTTAAAAATGAAGAGAGATTTCATTCTAAACATAATTGCTAACATAATCCCATGCGAATAAAGTTAACTAACCCTGGAAAAATAAACAGATGACTAACTTTAATCAGAGAAATGAAGTCATCATTATGCTTGGTTTATAAAATGGATTTCCATTTTCAAAGATAACATAACAGGGTTTTTTGTTTTGCGTAGGTTTGTTTATTTTGAGTTAGCCGTTCTCCTGTAGACTGTTTAGGTCCATCCCTGAATTACTACCGCATTTATTGTCTGCCTTTTTAACTGTTGCATTTGTCGAGTTTCAGATTTCTCAGCAGGAGCTGTCTGCTTAATTCTATCCAAGTTGTATGTAATGAGAAAAGAATTTTCCCTGTCTATAGCAATATAAGCTTATTTTATTTCCTGAACCCAAACCACCTGTTCATTTTTTTTCTTTCTATTTAAAGCTTTGCAAAGTTCCTTAGCCCGCTCTGTATATTAATGTCCCAATGAAAGGCGTTTCAAATGCAGTTGTGCCTCCTCCAAGCTCAGCCCAATAAAAGGCATCACCCACAGTGCAGCTTCCTGGTGCTGGGGTCAGGTGCGGGTTCAACTCGTAAAACTCCCAGCAGATCTTTCAAGCGACTTGCCTGTTTATGTGAAATCCACTCAAAATATTTCTGAATTCAATTCTCAGTGGGCAAGAGATGTTAAGGTAAACACACATCTAGCAATGACTCCTTTAGGCTGAGACCTCCCAATCTTTATGAGAGTTAAAATTACCTGAATTAACTTTATCTGAGCCTAAAAGGACAAATCAAGGCCAATCACAGTATTTTCTTTACTAATTGACTCCAAAGATCTATCACAATTATAATAAACTCATTTTGAGAGGTTCATTTCAAAAATGTTGGAAAATGATGAGAAAGTGTGCCTTTGACCAAATGTCACTCCAAAGTTAATATTGGGCTTCATTTGGCTTCTATTTTTCAAGCTTCATCTTTATATTTGTCAACAAATTCACTTTTTCATTTAAATGGATACTTTAAAAAATAAGGTTTGTTATTTTTGTTGTTTTGAGGCACAGGGACCGGAGAAAAAGTCTCATTCAACTGCTGGTTAATGGGGAAATGAGGAAAAGTGGAAAGCAAGAAGGACAGTGCTGATCATATAAAGGTGTCCATAGTGTTGCCCACATGAATAAACATACTATGACCTCCATGAATTCAGCAAGGATTTTTAAGATGTCTGTCAAAAGTAAGGCTTGTGCTCCTGCAGGCATAAGAGACAGAAATGCACTTCTTTGTAGACAGACTACGAGTTAAGAACATAAGAAAAACAGAATCTGCAGGAATATATGTTTTTTAAACAAAGTTACTTTTGCTTCATGTCTCTCCAGTCTACTTAACTTTTAAATGTCTCTGCCTCTTTCTCTTTCTTTCCTATTTATTTATAAAAATGAAGAAAGGGGGTGGAAAGGCTATGTGTAGCAGAATGTATATAAAAAGAGGAAATTATTCATTCTGAACCACTTGGAGAACAAAGAAAAACAGATCATCTTTTTCATGCTACACATTAAGTACAAGACCTAGGAAATGTAGAGACCTAAGTAGTTAGTATAATAGAAACCTTTCCTTTTCTCCATTCCTGTCAATTATTTTCAAATCAGTGTAGATGTAACACCTTCTTCCTTCCTTTGCATTAGCTCATAAATGTCTGCAAGACAGAAGTTCTGTTCTGATAATACCTGCTGAAGCACAAAACCCCTCCTGTGGGTGCCAATCCAATGCCAATGAGATTTAAGTGCTGGACTTGGTTCAAACACCTATGAATTTTTTTCAGATAAAATCTTTAGTAAAACAAGTTAGTATTGAAAATGCATTTAATGGGAGTTCCCGCAACCTCACCAACACATTATCATTTCCTTGCAATTTCCTTGCATGCTTAAAATAATTAAAGAGTTAGAATCCAAGAAAGAGATTGGACTGTTTGGTTATCATTCTCACGTAATGCCTTGCCATTTGTTTCTATCACAACTCACCAGCAATCCTAATCTAATCCTCGAATTTTCAAAAACATATTCACAAAGTTCTTCAAAAAGTTCTTCAGAGATTATGTAATTCTCTTTGCCCCAGTTTGCACAGTACTTTTCCAGTGCATATGAAGTCATTACCCACAGAATGTCTATCTTAATCAAAATTAAAAATATCAGCTGAAAAGGTCTCCATAAACTCTCATAAACCTGAAATACCACAGAATCATACATCTCCTTAGAAAATACAGTGCAGCGATTTTCAACTCTGTGTGTTAAAATGTTTGCCGTCGTAAACATCTGAAAAAAGACTTGTAATTTTTATAAGTAATTTTAAATAACACAGGATGCCTGTTTTTTCCAAGTACCAGATTCAGAAAATGCTAAATTACAATCTTAAATTCATGGTGAATAAAATAAAATTAAAATAATAATAAAAAAAATCTTAAATTTCGATTCTTAAAGAGCCCAGGGCTGACCAGAAACATCTTACCTCTGCATCATTTTTATTGAACATACTTTGGGGCAGTGCTTAATCATAAGCACTTCTCGTTTAGCCACCTTCTTTTGTCTCTCTTCAGCTTTGCTCTTCTTACACAGCTATAACTTTGACCAAATGGAAGTTAGAGAAGGAATCAAACTACATACTGGCATTAATTCCTCATTAAATATTACTGGTAAACAAGAGTCGCTCAAATGACTTATAAAACGAGAGCGTTTCACTGAAACAAGAAAGGAGACTGTGGTAATGAAAGAATATTTGTTAGTAGATGAAAGAACCTTTCTCTTTATAGTTTATGTCAATATACATAAACACAAGGGATTTTAAAGCTGCATCAATTTTAAGTAAGTGCGTCACAAGGCTGAAGGAAGTTTGCTTATATGTGAAACTGTCTTTGTGGTTGGGCCTTGTTCAGAAGAACAGAAGCTATGCTGAAAGTGGAAAGTGATCTTCTGGAAGAATAAGAAAACAACATTTTATTTTTTTTCTTTACAGACTGGTGTCTATTGTCAAATTAGGTTGTGACAACTACATAGCCACTCACACACTAAAGTATCACAACTAAATCCTAACAAAGTTACACTACATCTGTTAGAAATAGATTGGATGAAGTATCAATTTGTGTCTCCATAAGGTCAGCATTTCCTTCCAAAAAAAAAAAAAAGTCTCTTTATATCGATTCTTTTTTTCCTATCAAGCATGAAACTCAGCCAAGAACAACTTATTTGCAACTGCAGAAACAGTAAACTGTACTAAATTGGAAATAAAACGACTGTTTCTACATATCACTTTGTGGGCACATGCAGATGCCATGTATGCACACTTATGCAACACCATACAATAGGCACTCTCTCTGGAAGCAAGTTATATGATTAGCATTATTGCTAAAGGAACAAGCTCTAAGCAGAGCGCACAGAACTATGCAAAATGATTTTGAGAAGACAAATTATCTCCTTCCTGACCTGTCTAAAATTGCAGCAGCTAAACAGATTCTGGAGAATGACATACGAAACATATGAAGCACATGAAGCTCAGAGAAGCAGTTAAAATTCTCATTACCAAACCTGACAGATATCAATTCATTTTTATCCTAAACTTTTGGACAGCTTTTCCATTTCTGTTATTTTAAGCACGTCTAAGTTAGGTTTGGGATATTTATGACTGTTTGGAATTTTAGGTGAGAAGTGGGACCGTGGTGAAGCACATCAGAAAACTTGCCTCTATGATGTCTGGATCTACTGCGCTGGACAGTGAGGAGCGTTTCACCACGTCTGCCAAGTGAATGTCAATAATTGCCACACTCGCTAAGCCAAAGCTGCCTATCTCCAGAGAAAACTTAATAAGCAAAGACAGTAAGAAACATCAGGGATGCAAAAAAGTCCTAAAGAGTATCAAGTTGTATCCTCTTAGGCCACAAATACAGTATATAAAGTAAAAATACATGAACTATTTAAACCTCAGAATTTCTGAGTCAGACCTGAGCACAGCAGCAGTGAGAGCCACCTAAAGAAATGGTCCCAAAAATCTGAATTAATTCAGTTATAGAGCACCAAAGTAGATCTATAGCATAGTTATTAATCTCACCTCCCTGCAGGGACTTCAAAATACAGCACAACTAGCTGAGCACAAGGAAAGCAATCTCATAAAAGCAATAGCTCTAACATAACAATTCAAGAAAAGACACTGAGAGCAAAAATCTAGTACACAGATTCTCTATTCACTACCAGATTTTTTTCAGTTCCTCTAACTATCGCCATCAAAGTTACAGAGCTACACACTTTTCATTGCTGGCTTTACGCCCACTAATATCTTTTCACTCCCGGCTGCAAACCTGTCTCTGCCAAGTCAATCCATTTTCAGAACCACTAATGCTAATGGTTATAATGGTCATTTCCAATTCTGGTTTCTGTGCTTCGAAAGAAAAATGTTACTCAAATAGCAGTTCATAATTCCGCAACACTTTTAACTTCTGAAGTAACCAAAACCATACTACATAGCAGTAAAGACACTACTATATACCAAGACAAATTCATACTACGTATACACACAGATGCAGTGATGTGCAGGGATGAATTAATTTATCTAAAGCAAACCACTGACTTCTCAAAAGCATTCAGCTACATCAGAGATTTAGGTCTCAAATCCTTTTTGGATTTTTTTTTTTTTTTTTT
>JAVCKT010002312.1:0-23587 GCA_032273925.1 Rhynchotus rufescens
GAAGGAATGAGTTTCTCACCTGCACAGCTTGTAACTGGTACAGAAGAGATCAAGCTGGTTTAGGCAACTACAAGTTAACTCTTAATCTGCCCAGATGCCCAGAAACAGTATGACGAGTTCAGTATGTCCTCTTATAGGATGTGCAGACCATAATAATTTACCGCAGTTCAATACCTGAAGCTTTGGCAAGAGTTAATCCATATCACCTTAGTCAAACGAACTTGCACCCTATCATTGTTTCTTAGCCTCTTAAAAGTTAAAAGCATCAGTATTAGGATTGTTTTTATTAGATTTTTCTATGATTTTTTTTTCCTGATACTGTCTTTTAATACTTTTTAGTATCCATAATTTACACTTTTGTTTCATGCAATATCTTTTACATCATTTTGGTTCATTTGTTGCATGCCGAGATTAATATTTTCTGTTCAGTTCTCTTAAGATTGTTTATTCAGAATATTTTCCTCTTGCAAACAAGAGGAGAATTCCCTTGCTTCCCCTTTCATGTCCAGGCATCAGAATGGGTCTTCCGGCACATCACACAGTCCCACAATAGGGATTGCAGCCCTCACAGGCAAAGCTCTCTTGTGTTGAAGCATTTTGCATCAGCTTCTGCACCAAAAACCTTCTTACTGAAATCTGAGGCCCGTTACCAACTGTCTTGTTCCCTCTGAACATGGAGAGAAAAAAAAAAAAAAGAAGAAAAATTTGACAAATTTCTTCTTTTTTCCAGAATCCTTTTGCACATATTATACACTGACACCTCGACAGGCTTCTCCTTTCTACACCAGACAAATCCAACTCTCATTAACTCTTTCTAGCCATATTTACTAAATGCATGGACATCTTCTCTTGCCCATTTAGACCTCCCCTTCCAGGCTGTACACATCTTTCCTCACGCAATATACTGTTTGAACAACATTACCAGCTTGCACTCCGTTGGTGATCACCTGAAGAAGGAGACAGCAAGCAACAACCTGGTTATTTCTCACCGGTACTGAACATTAGCGTGCAGCCTTTCATCCCAGTTAGGACAACCCAAACCTAGAGCTCATAGAGGCAAAATACCAAAAGCCAAGCTGCTAAACACACATCAGAGGTAATTAGCTGCATCTGTCAAAGAAACTTTCCTACCTTATATTTGAGGATAAGCAGAAAAGCATGAGAAGAAGCAAGTTCAAAATTTAAAAAATGCATTTGCCCTAGAAACATTGGTAGAGGATGAGGAAACCGACCTAAGGTACATACACACCATTTGAAAGGAAAGTTTTCAGAACTTTTCAGAATAAAAACAACAACAAAATCCCTAATTCTAGCTTGAAGCTGGTTTGTCAAACAGCAGATACAATTTCATTCCTGTGCACAAAAGACCTAGGGCTGATACTGTAGTTTTGTTGTAAGCAGTACATAAAACTTGCCCAAATTGTGGGAGCTCTGCTTTGAGAGCAGCGCGTTTTCCCACGCTATTCCCATTTGAAAGACCTGATTGCTCTACTAATTAGGAGCCCTTTCTCTGTAATTCCAAACTAACTTTACATCTGGGGATCTTAAAGATGTTTCTTCTTGTGCCAATGCTGTTTTTCTGCTAAAATTCTCCCTCCCTAGTGTTTATCCCCATTATATATTTACATGGAGTATTCACCTCCCTTCTTAACCTCTGCTTTCTAGGACTAAACAAGCCACACTTGCTCGGTCCCTGCCCTCCCCCAGGTGATCTGCAGCTGCTCTGTTTTCAATTAATCTTTTGCTGAACATGATTGACCCAGAAGAGCACACAGACATCCAGATTATGTCCTATAAAGACCTTGAGCTGCCAGAATAATTCAGGTAAAGATGTGAAATGCCTCATCTAATACAATTATCCCAAAATGAGGAGCATCATGTGCAAACCAGCCTCTCCAGCTCTCCCAGAGCTCAAGGCAATGCCACATGCGAGTCTTGACTGCCCTCCAGACGGGCGAGATCTTTTGTGTTTCTTCCAGCTTCCAAAACACTCCAAAATAAATTGTTTCCTGCTAGGTCAAAAACTGGCTGATGAAAAAGCACATTTGCTGTAACAGTTGGGTATCAGGATCATAATTCTACAGTACTGCACAGCATTTCTTCTCCAAACTGTACTTAAGAAGTTAGAGATGGAGGAGAATCATGACCCCCCAGGATGTGGTCCTTTCAAGACCAAATGAAGCTGTAACAGCAGCTCCATCTTCAGGTTACCTCCAACCAGTGCTGCTTTTCGGATGCAGGAGCTTCCCAGGGAGCAGGTGAAGATGACAGCAAAATGGGGAAATTGTCCATCTAGAAAAGCTTAAGGCATGCCATACCTGATTTGAAGGTCCTCTAGGTAACTCAGGGCCGTATTTGTGAAAGTTTCCATGGAAATAGGACTCATTTCTTTAAAATTCATATTCCTCATTTAGATCAAGAAAAGGTCGCACAAGGCAAAAATGCTTTTGAGTGAATATTTGAGTCTCTAGCTACACTGCTAGGCAAATTATGAGAACATAAACCTGATGTCATTAGTATAAAAGCAGATATGTGTTTGCCCACCACTTTCTCTTAGGGATACACAGTACCCAGCATGATACCAATTTGAAACTCCATGGGCCAAGTGTTCTTCAATGTATGAACATTAAGCTGCACAGAACACTCTTCACATGAGATGTTCTGCATGCAAGTATGAGCAGGAAAGCTCATCTGGGCTCTGTTTCCAGTGGATTTGTACCTCCCCAGAACGATGCATTGGTGCAGGCTCTATCCACAAGGTATGAAGCTCATCATGTCTCAGCCAAGGAGGAACCATCTCCACCTGCATGATAAATATATGTCCTATATGCTGGAAATCAGCAGCAATGCCCATTGAGTGAATTAAAGCATGTATAGCCCTCGTGCTGTTAAAATGGACTGAGAAAAATCTTCAACTCAATCACAGTTTTGGCACAAATACCGAGTTTTTCCTGCCACATTGCAAGCCTAATTTCTACTTGCTAAATTACTTTTCTCCCCCTTAAATTTCTCTGTTCTTGAAAATATTTCTGCAAGCTCTCAGAGGGTATTGAAGGTACTGAAATGAGGAGATTTGGGACCCTAATGCTAATGCCACAATCCACGGGGTCTTTTCCAAAGAGTATTTAAAATCAAGGTCTAAACTGTTCTTTAAAGGAGGACCTTTTCCTACCCCATTGACTATATATGCTTAAGACAGGCGCACAAACTAAAATACATACCTGCCACCCATAGTTACTGTTGAAAGACAGTAACTTCTCCTCCATAATTTATAGCAGTAAAAAATAACTGAGGTAAAATCTTGTGACAAGGTAAAAGCATTGCTCCCTGCAAACATTCAGGTGATCTCAGCTGATTGCAAGAGCTCCTTTGGGCAGATGATCACAGAAAAGCAACAAGGAGCCAAGTCCAAGCTCGCGTTCTTGTGTCCTGGCTTAAAAACAAAATTTCCTTTTAACACCAAGCTTTCTGGTTATCAAACTAGGTGTGCTGAGCAGACCTTGAGAGGTTCTCAGCTTTAGAGATGTAGGGCCATTCCTGAGAGAAGGAAAGGAAATATTTCCCACTATGGTTCACTCTCAGTGCATGCGATCTTTTTGTCAGTGATAAGTTATATATTCCAGAATATTTCTCTATCCCTGCAAAATAGTTCAAGGAGCTCTTCATTCCATGGCTTTTAGAGGTCCACAGCTCCTTCATCTGTTCACGGTTGGGAATAATAGGAACTCATGCTCTCCTTGCCAAAAATGTGTAATCTGAAATAGGCAATCATAAAATAAAGAAAATATACTGCCAGCTTCTACTGTGAGGCTGGTGAATTAGCCATTTTTGAGTGGCTAATTTCTATGACAAATAGATCTGTAATTGAACAGTATTATGGATTAGGAAACGCTGCATGAATACATGTCACATTATTCTTAATTTCAAACACTATTCTACAAATTAAGGATGCAGAAAAACTCCAAGCAGTGGCTCGTATCAATGCAAAGCCAGGCTGATGAACACGCCACCCCATTTCCCCATGCGGTCCTATTAAACACCTGCCTGGTGTTTAATACCCAGGGATAGCAGGACACATCTCAGGAGCGTCCCCCCATGGTGGGAGGCATCTCAGGAGCATCCCCATCCCTCTGGCAGAGCCCGAGGGCCAGGGAAAGCGGTGCCAAAGACACCGGAGCCAAACAAAGAGCACATAACACAGTCCTCCAATGCTCCCGGGGAAAGAAAGCTATGGCAATAAAACTTTTAAAGTACTTTTTTTCCTGCTTTAAACAGCCTGCTTTTTTACATAAAGGAACCAGGATGACAAAGTCCTCTCTCTCTCACACACACACACACAAAAATCTTTAAAAAGCTGTTTGAAAAGCTTTACAATTTCTACAAAGAGGCTTCCTGCAGTCCTTTGAGAAGGCAAACAGTGCTTTTAAGTGCTATATTTTTATTCTTTTCAAATTGGGGATAAAATCCAGGTCTGGTGGAGAACATCCCCCACATGCATTATATTGTTTTGCAAGTGAGGTGCAGATAAATTTATCTTACTGATAACGTCATAAGTAAGCAGTGGGCAGGATAATATATGTCACCCAAGCTCACCGTGGTGAAGCTAGGAAAGCAAAGGCTGCAGAAGTGAGAACAGCTTCAGAAAGAAATATAATTTCTTCAAGATTACTAACACAATTAGTTTAATAGTAGAGCTCTTAAACTCCTCCTTTACTTCCAAGAACATATACTCAGATGCTCATGAAGTCATTGGGACTAAATATGTGATTTACATTCCCAGCAAGGATATTTTCTTGAGATAGTAGCTAAGGCACCAGGATTTCATCTCTGACCCCAAAGAAGTCAGTGAGTCTCCGTGCAGGGACAACTTTTCGTGGTGATCTCAGTTCCTCTGAATCATCCCCTTTGCTGTGAAGATACCGCTAGAGACATTTCAGATCTGAAGAGCTCCTCCAGCTAAGCAGCTTGGACACTCCATCCTTATGGACCAGACTGCCCTTGCTAAACCACAAAGATGATGATGGTCTGTGACAGCACAGCATTACAAGAGGTACCCAAAGTGTTCACTTCCTTGACTTTTTCCTTTTTGTTACTTTTGGTTACCCAAGTATTAGGAGAAACACGGAGGCTATCAGATCACCTGCCCCCAAGTCACACACAGTTCCCTTCTGTTCACCAACCAACTCCCAACCTCAGCTGATAGTAAGGCATGAGGTTTTAAATCTGTGTGCTTTATGTCAATGTGTATCTAAACCACAAACAAGACAAGCCTAAGCTTTAATAGCTCTTTGATTCAACTGGGATTTAGGCTGTGCTTAAACATCTACATGCCTTAAGCTTTATTACAGGGAGAAAGGTATGGTTCTTCACTCTTGCTATCCACTACAGAATAAAACTCACCAACACCTGAGTCTTTTGCACAGTTCAGACAAAGTTTCTTCTTACAAATACCTGCCTTCCAGCCTGCTGATTTTGTCGAAATAACATACATTTGGCACTTGAGATTTCAACTTGCCTTTAGTTCCAGCGCCTCTCCCTGCATCTCCATTCAGCAAGGGGTCCTCTGCTGAGAAAATATCAGTATTTTGCTTCACTGCTTTCTTGCAAGAGCCATAACACAGCCCCAGAGGGCATCATTTGGTCATGTATGTGTATCTGCAATGGAAGAAAATAAAGAAAATCCGTTACAGGAAGCACTTGGAGGAAAGCAGTAACCTGACCATTACTGCTGACTGCTTCCACCAAAACTGCAAGGCAGGGGACTGCAGAACTTAGCAGATAAAGGAGGTTTTAATTGCTTTTATATTCAATAATATTCTCCTACAAAACCAAAAACAGATTTTATGTGTCTAGGTGTCCCTATGACAACTAAGTTCAAAATCAAAGTCTATTAACATATGAGAATGCATCATATCAGCAGGTAACAACCACGCTGCTTAAACCAGGACTATTTGTCTGTATTGCCAGTTCATGCTGCGCCAGTTACTCACTATCTGATTAATCTTTAAGGCACAATTCTAGTTTTAGCTCTGAGGAAGACATTTCTGAACACACTTTCCTAACTTATTAAGGTAAATATGATATATAGCATTAATTTAACAGGACATGGAATTATTTTAGGCAGGCAGGAAATGACATTCAATTTCCAAATGTATCAAAAATGTATGCAGGTTAAAATTTCTGCAGAATTCACCTTGGAGAGGGCTCAAAATCAGTTGCTTGACTGATCTGAGACTACAAAAGGAGTCATTTGACAATTATGGGAATTCTTTCCTGAAAAATCTACACACAACACCAAAATGGTCCAGCAATAACCCATATAAATAAAAAAAAAAAAAAAAAAAAAAACACTCTATACATTCTTAAAGCAAAGGTATCCTTCTTACAGAAACATTCTTGTGTGAAATCTTAATATTCAGACTGTTATTTAGAGCCATCTGGAATTAATCCTGCATATTAAAATGGAATGTGTCTGCAAGGAATTTATTCTGGTCTGCAATAAGCATGCTCCATGAAGATTTGGGATGGTGGCATGGATTAGCCTTTGCACAACATTTTCACACTTTTTTGACCCTAAAAGTCTGTCTCTAAGTCTGGCTCTGGTTTTTTTTTGTTTTTTTTTTTTTTGGAAATTCTAAAACCTTGAACATAGCCGTGATATTTAATTTACCAGTAGACCTCTTTGTTCTACAGATGCAGAATATGCTTCAGAAAGAGGTGTTATTCAATTTTCCCGATATTGAAATAATTCCTGACTCAAAGTAAAGAATATATTCTTATTTTGGATGCACTGTTCCAAATTATTCATGTATGGAATTATTCCAGAAAAAAAGCAGTGCCTTTTACTGATTAGTATAATAATTAACATACCTTTCAAAACAGTTTAAAGGGATACATCTCTAAGCATAATGGTAAAGAACTACTAAACTACACATGTGCATCCTGACAAAGTTTATATTAACTTTCACATTTAAACAAGGCCCCGTAGGAGCTGCCAAGTTCAAGGAGCTCTAGCAAGAAAAGGGAGAACCGACATCAGCTCTCAGGGTTCTGCACTGAGCCCTCAGCAAGGAAAGCGTCCCTTGGTTGGAGAAGCTGCCTTCTCATGCCCTGCACTGGGTTGCCACACGTAAGCATAGTTAGAAGGAAAATGATCTCATGATGAGTCCTTCGCTTGTTCTCTACATGCCCAAGGTGACCCAGCAATCTCCAGGTCTTCAGAAATGAAGAGTGGCTTTCCAGGCAACTTCTCTGGGATTGATGAAGGCGCAAGGTTGACCAGCACACAGCTCTGTAGGAAATGGTGCTCTCAAGTATTGCTTGTAGTGAATTAGGGGATCTAAGTTCCCAGTTCCCACTCTTGTGCTTAAACATACTGTTTTCTCTAATAGGAAGCCATTTTCAAAATTTAATCTAGTCTCTTTGAGAAGTGCTTACCTTCACACAGCTCTTCAAAGCTTCCATCTCAATGGCAAGGGAGCCACTCTCTGAAGGGATTTCAGTAAGCAGTATCAAGTGGGCCCCAAAAAAACATTGACCCTGAAAGCAAGAAAATGGAAACAGTCACTTCAAACAAGGCAATTTATATTCTCCAATACCCTCAGAATGAAGAGCATTCTGCTAATCTTAAGAGCTCTCAGATTGTTATAATTTACCCTATCTTGCAGCCTCATTGCCAGATGAAGAAGCTGCAATGCTGCAGGAGTGCCATATATTCAGCTTCTGTAAAACAGTCAAGAGATTCCTCAAATGCTCTCAAAGATGTAACCTCCACAAAAATTCTGAAGGTAAAGACACAGCTGATGCTCTTGGTGCAGATCAGAACAACATGAAAACACTTTTGGAAAGTGAATGATAGAAACCTAGGGTCAAAGCACTTAAAAAGTATCCATACAATTCCTTACTGTAACAGGTAACAATCTCATAAAATTTATAAAAGACTTATCAAGGACAGGAAATCAAGGGAAGGCCAATAATTTATACCTTGCATTAACAAAATGCAATAAAACAATTTCATGGGTCAAGCCTGAAAAAAAACATTCCTGGAGTTCCAATTAGAGCTGAAAATCCACTACAGGCCAACGGAAGGAGCTACCTTATAGTTAGCGCTTATAGCTTAATAACAGGAGAAACAACATCATCAAATATTCAATGCATGCACCCAAGAAAGAGATGATAAATCTTAAATCTATGTTGGAGACCAGAAACAGTTACTGCCATGGGCACTTTTGTAGTGTCATTCTTCCACTTCTTAGAACCGCACTTCCTTGTAGTGTGTGTAGTACCAGTTTAGTATCAGTTTAGGTATGAACATTTGAAAGCGAGCTCCTCTGCTCTTACACTGAAGACTATACTCTTGTCTAAATGCAGCAAAGTCCTCTTCTGGCTTTTACTACTCATCTATTTATAGAAAGCAATCGTATTATTATGCAAAACACTTCTTCCAGTCTAAATAAGCCAGGCTTTCATCTTTTCCTCGTAAAATCAGTTCTCCATTTCCTCCAAAGCACTTGCAGCTCTCATACACACGTATTCCAGTTGGAAAGTATCTTCCTGAAACATCATTCAAACAATACTGAAAGAAACACCATCAGTCAAGAACATCATCCTCAAGAACGCTGCAGAAAAGTTACTCAGCTGAACAGATGTAGCTGCCTTTTGGGTCACATGGACTATCAACATGAAAGGGTGGGCTTATCTTAAGGCCAGCCCAACGGTTGGTTTAGGGGAGAACTTACAGAGCTTAAGACGGTGGCTCTTTCTAGCCCCAGCGAGGTGTGTATGTTGGCTCCAGTGCTGACGTCCCACAGGCCCTACTGATCTGTGGTGCTGCACTGATTAGAAATAAATCATTAAACAGGCAGATCCCTTGCTCTAGCAGGTCAGCAAGACGAAGATCAATGCCAAAAAGGAGCAGGGGCAGGGTGGGGAAAGACAGATCATTCCTACTCTCTGTGTTTATACTAGTATTGACAAATGTGGTCCAGGTCCAGTCTATGGTGTCCAGACAAGGAAACACAGCACCCAGGCAATGGGCTCCCTGTCTCTGGTGGAAAAACTCTCCTACCTTTAGGGATATAGGGCTGAAAGGCACCGATTCCTCATAAATAAAGAGCCATCAGGTTGGCATTACGTAGGAAAACTACCCAGGCCATCCGTGATATCTGACCTGCTTTGGTAGCACTATCTCCACAAGGCTTTGAACAGAGGATAAAAATCGCTACTGACAAGCAAAAATCCAAACTATTACATATAAATGACACTGAATATTAACAGCGTCAAAAAACAAACTACGTTTAAAATTAAAGCTGTCACCACTTATTTGATTAAAGTAATGACATAGTTTGGGTAAGATTTCCAGATACTCCTAGCAATCCACCTTGCTTAATATTGTATTTTCCTTTGATGTACCTTTCATCCTGCAAAAGCCTTTCAAAATGCCATTCTTTGGAGCATGGCTTAGCATATTCTGCCCATCAAAACCTTAATTATTGCTAGCTTCACAGTAAAGGAGATGGCACATTTCATTGATTGCTAGTACAGCACAAATTTGCAGAATGGAAAAAGTATATATATTATAACTCATTTTCACTTTTGTCTTTCTAGACACAAAAATCAATTTCAGAGCGTTTCAGGCTTGAAAAGAAAACAGTATTTTTCCTTGAATTTCTAAATTATTTCATTAAATATTTTGTCAGCTCCATAAAATCACACTTTAATTGTGTCATAGGATAAACCCACTCATTTCCTGCTTAAAGGCATGTTATTAACCACCTTTGGCTCTCTTTCCCTAAAGTCTGTCACAATCTGGGCTCAGGTATTCTTTCAGCAGGGAGTTGTACTTTATTTCACTGCTACAAGAAGTAACAAAACATCTATTAATTACCCAATATTCACCTGCCTGAGTGCAAAAAAAGAGAGGCTTATTCCTAGAGTTACGAATCCTCACCTGAAGAAATTAAAAAATCCCAAAATCACAATATCGTATCAGATTAATTTATGATTCTTCATTGTATCACAAAATTACTGCTACCAACACTTCAATCTAAAACATTTGGGGGCTATCTTCATGGCAGTGCCCCTTGACATTTTTATCATTTGTGGTTGAAGCCCACGTGGCCAAATTAAATACTGAAACCTCAAACTAAATCTGACAGAAACAGATAAGAAGAGACATGAGAGGATATTGCAGAGACAGATTTGGATTTCTGAGAAGCACCAGTTTTCCTGATGCCCTCTCATGCACGTACACAAATATGAACATCACCAGTAATCTTAACTTTTTTTTGGTACTTTAGAAAATGTGTTTTCTGTGCAATTTTTTGCTTTAGCATTGAAGATTTCAAAGAGTTATTTACAATAAATTTACTTTTGCAACATAAAATTAACTGAAGCCAGTTATAGACAAAAAAAAAGTCTCAATATCTAAAATCTCTAAGTAACATCTACATCAATATGCTTATTTATTTAAAAAATATAATCAAGGGTTTGGATAAATATGCAAAAGGTTAAAAATAGAGTTAGCACTTGCATTCACATTAGCATGTGAAAGAAATATTATTTTCTCCCATACTGTGAATATCTCTGTCAATGTTTCTTAAGAAGGTACAGAAAGTCCTCCTTGGACATCCTTTCAAATACTTGAAAGCATTGAGGAGACACGGAAAATTACTCACTCTGAGATGAAGGCAGCAGTTAGGAGAAGTAAGTAGCTCTGTAAGAGGTTTGCTAAGAAATATGAAACAGAGGACAGGGGTTTAAGTCCATGACTTAATCCTAGACTCCTTGTAGGAAGCAAGAAGATGCACGGCCAGAGCTCTGGAGTTGGAGGACAACTAAGTGATTTTGGCAGACCCGTTTGTAATGCCATAAGTCCAAACTGTCTCTTCCTTCACGAGCCAGGAAATGCATAAAATGAGTGAAAGCAGCTGAGAACTACAGCTTTTACTACTAAAATATCTCCAAAGAGCTGAAATTATTCCCTTGATTTATGTGAATAGTCACAGGCTACAGTGCAACATGGATGTGATGGCAACTGATTGAGGAGATGGCTGGTGAACATTTCGGGTATATAGGGCTTTCTTCCCAAGATCACAACAGCGTATCATCTACTCACATCATTTGCCAGGGTCTAACTGAAGATACATAAATTTCAGAAGTTTTTTTGAATTTTTCAAAGAGCTCCAATCAAGAATCATTTTCTGATAAAAATACACCGAATGACTGTATTTCTGTAGATAGAGAACAAAGTTAGTTACATTTATTCATTGTTCCAACAACTCAACAAATCTTGACCGTACCAAGCTTGTTTTAGGCTGACAGGAGGAAAATCATGAACACTTAAGTGTCTGGAGTACACTTAAAACACTTTAACTTCTTTAAGGCTCTTGTAGGCTTAAAATTAAACTTATATATAAAAGATTTATTTCTCCACGTGGCTTATGGGCCATCCACAATATATGTCTGTATCAAGGAGTTTTGCAACAGATATCACAAAAGTTATCCTTGTTTCCAGCTTAAGCCTAATCTAAGTAATTAGATTACAATGTTAACAGCAAAGAGCTTAAAACTCACAGTTTGTTAGATCTTATTTACCAGAATAATCTGAAAGTATTAGCAAGCATTTATTTTTCTTTAATAATAAATGAAAGGAAAATATTAAGCAATGTATTTCAGGAATGTGATGTAGATATAGTAAAACAGAGGAGAGAAAGAGAGTGCTAACTTAGAAAATAAGACTTACACATCTTATTTATCCATCTCAAATTTATGTACTTCAAAACTCCTTGAAGACACTTTTTCATGCCCTATTTCCCTATATGTAACACTATAAATTATATTATCTAGCTCTGGAAATATAGGAACATGGAAGTATAGAGAGAATGGCTTCAAGTGTTCCTAGCACTGATAGAGAGATAAAAAAGGGATTTGAGTTTCTCGTCAAAACATTTTTTCAGCAAAGGACAGGACACACAATAGCTTTTAGGGAATTTTTTTTGCCCACTGTGGCTTGTCCTTGGCAACGTAGCAAGACTTTAATTTTTTTCTTTTTTCAAATGAATCTTTCTTCCCATCAAAGGAGTAAGAAGGTGGTTCTGTTCCGGCCAAAGAAACGCTGCTCAAGTAGGGCGATGGAAATAGATCTAAGTAGCAATTTAAGATAAAGTTTGTGTCTCTGCAAAGTTTCACGTCAGCTTCTTAAACTTCAGTAAGGGTTTTATCACATCTGTATGAGCTTTAATTTCACGTAGGTAATTTCTATGTTTTGGAATTCAGGTTTTAAATAAGCCATGCCCTTAAGTATACTAGTAGTTCCATTGCTTTTAATGGGAGGACATGGAAACGTTTAGTTGGCACCCAGGAGGGCAGCCCTGGACACCAATTTGAGGTTCCAGGCTTTCCCTCAGCCTCTGAAAACACATGGACTTTCTTCACCCATTCCTGCCCCATCTCCCTAACGTATTTTCTTTGCCAGGCTTAAAATTTTCTAAGGGCATCTATTATCTATATCTATTATAGCAGTATCTATTTCTTACCTATAGCAAGGAAATATTTCCTGTCCAGAACGAGACCTACTTCTCCACTTTGGAAAAATCTGCTCATTATTTTCACAGGATTAAGTTCAATATCCCACTACAGAAGACCATATGTACCTTCATAATTAATTTCTATTGCTTTCACACTTCTCTTCCTTATATCCCCTTTTAAATATAAAGGTAATGAAACTGTGAACAGGCCTTTTCTTTTTTGAGCAAAAAGAACATCCTCACGTGTCTCAGTGTCTTGTTCTCTTGACCAGGTATGTCCCCTTTAAACATACCAACATAATCTTCTACCTGTACATATCATTTTTTTGCCTTGTTCTAGAAGTGCTTGCACCACTTTAAGTGATGATATTGCAGGTAAACACAATATTCAGTAGTGTAAAAAGAAAAAAAAAAAAATGAGACATGAAAGGAAAACACAAAAAAGGAAGACAGAGGCTGGGGAGAAAACAGATTTTTTTTCCCCCGCTCATATTTCTTCCTTTCGTATGTACCTCTCTCTTCACTACTAAACTACAATAATAGATTTCCTGATGAATGGCATAATGAAAGAGAAAAGCCAGAACATGCAAGAGAAGAGTCTTAAATAATGTAAAAAGAAATTTCTGAACACGCTAAGCCAGCCAGCTCTTCTACATCACAAATGTCTCTGAAAACTTTGTTCTATATTTATACTTAGCAGTTTGTCTGTCTTGACAATTGGAAAGAAACATTTACTGTCTTCTTCTAGAGCGCCAGACAAAAATATAAGCCAAAAAACCACCCTCAGCTTAAGTTTCTTACTGAATCACTTCTCACCAGAAAAAAACCTCACTATGTGAAGCGAAATGTCCCATACAGCCCTATAAAAAAGCTTTCTCAGAACTAATCCATAGGAGTTTGCTTGGAAGTCATCCTGCTCCGTACTCCCTTCCTAATCTGCAGTGGGGAGATGATGTTTTGTGGCTCCAAAACTACTGTATCTGCCCACCTGGGCCTGATAAAAAGCTGTTAGTGGCACCTGGTTTGGTGGCAAGAAGCAGGACTACCCTGTCCTTGGGAGGTGCCAGCGCTCTGCCCATGGAGGACGCAGAAATAACCAGATGGATTGCACTGCGGAGAGAGATTTAGGCTCAACTAGCCCATCCGCCTCCCATCCCTTATTTATCATTTGGAAAATACTAAATTAGCTTTTAATTTCTAAGTAATGTGCACACTAATTCCTTCTGTTAATCATTTTGATGGAATCTACTGGCAAAAATGCTACATTCTGTGGCCATAAATTTTGGTCTTTAATCTGTTAGGGGAAAAAAAAATCAACTATGGAGGCAAATAATGTAAATCAAAGGAAATAAACCATTATATTCTAGTGAGCTACACAGGGTAATGCATAGCTTTAATGCTACGTATTTCAAATGTTTTTCTTATTATTTAGGTTATGTAGGTATTGAAAACTGCAAATAATCTTTAGACAAGCTGCGAAGACTAATCCAAGATCTACTTTTTACAGACAACTCCTGTTCAGAGGGATTGCTGAGTCCATAGCTGAGTCCAAGTTGGCTTCTGTGGTCTTTATAACATAGATTGATATCTGGCTGCAAGAAAACTTAAAGAATTTATTGCTTGTAGTAAGTCAAGCACTACTGATCCTGGTATAGGCCACAGCATGTGAATTCAGGACTATTAATTGCACGTTTTCTTCAAAATATGACTGTCACATGATGATTGTTCACTAAGAATGACTTGGGTTTACCACATATTCTGTCCGCATCCTTTCCTCATGTAAAACAGATTTACAAGGCTTAACTTTAAAGATGTCTGAATGACACTGTTGGGGGGGGGGAAAAAAATCCCAGAAACAATATTATATTCCATATTTCTTTGCTTGCTCAGATAACATCTAGGGCATTTGGAGCAGTAGCCTTTGGAAAGGGAATTACCTGGGTACATCTCTTGGCAGCCCCGGCGCTTTCTGCAGGATTCATGTGGCATCCGAGGTGCCTCTCGGCGGAGCCAATTCATCAACTGGATTTTAAAAACCAATCAAATGAAGGTAAGTAGTCGAGCTCCTCCGGGACGCAGAGCAGTAAATGAACAACTCGACAAGAAAAGGAAGAGATAAGAGAAGTCACCAGCCTATGTTATTCTAATGCACACACATATATCATACATAAAAGCAAACGCCTCGTGCCGTGTGAATAGCAAGGGAAATCCTCAGTAGAGCAGCCAAACTGACTGATAAAACAATACTACCTGAAAGGTTGCTTTTTCAAAAACAACAAGAAAAGAAGTCTTTCAGATTGGAAGGAAAGGTGTTTTTAAAGATATATTTTAGTATTCAGAAAATATGAATGTGTGACTGCATTCTAGAAAATAAAAACTTGTTAAGTTTGCATAATATAGGCTAGCGGGGTAGCAGGCCATGGAAACACTACTGAACTGTTGTTCCAACAGTGATATCTTTTGCTGTCCTCCCTGGCTATCTTAAAACCCTCCAAATCAACCCAACCGCTTCAGAAACACCTCAGTTTTACAGCAGCACCTTATGGCCTTGATGCACCTTGCAGCAGGAGGTGGCACTTGCACCCCATGGGTCTCCACACGAACTCACTGTAAGAGGTGTGGCGAGGGATTAATGCCAATATCTTAGTGCTGCGTGCAAATAAGCCTGGTAATGCCAGGGTAAATGTAGCTTCAGGAATCGCTGACATTTGGAAAAGCACTGTTTGACACCTGAACCCCTGGGTCAGCTTTACAATTTATATAAGGTGCCCCGAGCTGCTCTGTGGCTTATTACGATCTATTTGCCAGCATGAAACAAAGGTTAAGTGAAATTCTACGCAAATTACAACAGGATTAAAACGCCGAATATTCCTGTGCCGCGGAATCCAAGCGGCTCCCGTGTAAATTGCCTCCTTTTAAACAAAAATCAAGCAATAACTCCCCACAATTTGCAAGGAGGGGGATAAAGGCAAAGCAGGCGGTTCCTGCTGCAAAAGCAGCCCTTGACCTTCGGACTCTTCTGTCCCTTGGCAGATGGGCTGGGATGCAGCGCTGGGCGGCAGCGCTGGACCGGGGCCAGGAAGGAAGCAAAGGTTAGAGCGATTACAGCAAGATATACGTGTGATTGGCCCAAATTAGCAGACAGCACTCAGAACTAACAGAGAAAAAAATGATTTTTGGCAGAGGAGACTTAAAAAAAAAAAAAGGTTTCTTTTTTTATCCTTTTTCTCTAATGGCGACACAATACGATCACACGTGTCTGAAATTAAATGACTGTTAATTATCATATTATTTTACTGATATAGATATAGTCTCTCATTAGGCTTTTTTTTTTTTTTTATTTTTTTTTTTTTTTTTTTAGAATTTTCCATTTATTATAACTGTAGGTCCCTTAAGACTGTCATATTGAATTTTGCTAGTCTCTAAAGTAATGAATATGTAATTAAATCTCAGCTAAAGGTAGTTCTGTGGATAAACGTTGCTCATTTCTTCCAAGCATCTGGTTGCCAATTCAGCTTCCAGCTTGCAAGCCTTGATAGTTCTTTGACCCTGATGAGAGAACTTTTTAATACAAGACTGAGAGATGAAAAGAAAAGCTGCAAGGAATGGGGAACAGCAGGAGCAACGAGAAGTGGAGGAGCAGAAGATTCAAGGTCTACTGTATTTGGAGGATGCAGCCTGCACAGCTGGACATTTTTAGCATCTGCAACTAATAATTTCTAAGGAATTAATGCCACCAGCTTCTTGAACCACAGAGGGACTGGAAAAACACATCCAAATTAGTAAGAAGCCTTAATCATTCTATTGATGACGAAATTAATAATTCTGTCTTGGCAACACGGTTTGGGAAAGCACGCAGCCAACAAACTGAGGTATACTAATACCAATCAATACTGTGTCAGAAGCAGCAACTCTTCAGTGAATAAAACAGAGATCCTAAGCTCACAGTCTGGATTGCAGCCATATGGGGCGACAGTCTGGCAGGTGAGGCTGCAGACTCTCCATACCTATAAGCTCGTGAGAAAAAAACTGCCAGATATTTGCTAGGAATACACAGGAGAGTTGATTTCATTTTGGGTAAAGCGCAAAATGAGAAGAGATGAAAGTTTCTTCTAGTCCTATGATTTTGTGGCTCAAGGTTGTATCCTAATACATACAAGAAGCATAAACTTAAGAATGCAAAGGTAACCTTTTTCAGACATTTGCTAACTTTTGATGGATTGGCTTCATTAAAAAAAAAAAAGATATTTAGATCCCAAGTCTGCTCTTTAATTAGAAAGCATCATTATTTGGCAAATAGAAACTAGCATATTGACAGTCATCCTGCGTACACAGATACAGATATATATAGATGGATATTAAGAAAGAACAACAAAAAACACATTTTCCCCTAAGCAATTTTAAAATGCAAACTGCACATTTAAGCAGAATGTTTGCTGCCTTAACAATATTAAAATACTGTGTATGTAAATATGTAAAGAGCAAAGCCTCTCAAGGGTAAATAAAGCATTTGCAAACAATAAGGACCCATATGTTTCAATACACACAACTGTAAATTCTTAGAACAAAACACTGTGTAGTCTTGTCAAAGAGTCTCAGATGAAATACTATCTCCATTAATCATTTTATTAAAAAAGGCATTTCAAAAAGCAGTTAAAATATCAACAATAGCCTCTTCCTCCCCTAGACTGTACATTGATTTCCTCTTATTGGTCTTGATCTTATTCCTAATTTACAAAGTATGACACACCAATAGGTGTCCTCTCTGACAGAAATGCATCTCCAATGTTAAACAACTCTAGCAAGTCAAGCCATCCTACTCCCTTTTCTGGCTAAAATGATGCCTATTTCCCTGATCTCATAATAATACTGATCTGCACAGTATTTCAGTATTATTTAAAATAAAACATTGGACCAGTAAGGAAGAAGACTTTCCATCCACATACTCCCTCTGCCAAGAGCTCTTGAAGAAACTCACCACTACACCAAGCAACATACCTGAGATGTTAGCTATCATTTGCATGATGAAAATCCTAAAATCAGCCTGATTTTCTACAAACAAAGCTCCTTAGACATAAAAGGCAAGTGCAGTGCACTGAGGACTTTTTTTTAAAAAACTAATTTTATAAGACCATTCAAATAAGTGTATTTTAAGTGTGTGTGATGGATTCCAAATTGAGAACTAGTTATTGTACAGACACAAATAAAACATGGGGAGTTCACCCACTCTTTTCTCAACATCCTCTTAACTGATTTTTGCCCTATTAGACTCCTAAGTTGTCTTTGAAACAATGTCACTGAGAAATATATGAATTATATCCTCAAAAAGTAGTAGAGACAATCACAGACTGAAAGAAATAGAAACTAAGTCAGAAACTAAAAGTTTCTATCCCAGACTCTACTGGGATAGAAAGTCTAGATTATTTGATGCAAAACATACAGCTAAAATCATATTTCATAGAAAAGGGTCCATAGTAGTACTACACAGCCCTTGGCAATTATTGCTGCAGATCAAAACCAATTACAGGCAATGAAACTCCAAAAAAAGGTTTGAAGAGAGATCTTACTGTTTGGATAATGTTGGATAGCATTCCAACATGTTGGAGAGTTTGTATTCTATGTATTTATAGATATAGATGCATAACTAATGCATGTAATCACTTGTTTTTCCCATCTTTAACTCCTTGTTTTCTTGACATTATGAATTAAAATTCTATTTTCTGTATATGACATTTCTGGTCATTTAAAATAAAAGACACTAAAGTTATTATTACAGTCCGAATATACCTTTATTTCTATACAACTAGTTGATCAAATATTCCATTACTGAGATTTATTTGATTTGGGTTATAGAGTAGAATTATCACTAGCTCCCGGGACGTATCTCAAATAGCTGTCAACTTTTGAACTCCTAAGGAGAGAAGTTTCATCTACTGTATCAACAAATAATTTTAACCTAGAATCCTTCCTGTTTTCAAACACAATGCCCAACAATAATAAAATTCTACCTAAATCTCCCACAGCTTTCTTGTGTTTTTGACAAGACTACAACTTCTTTTGTATGACATAGAAGTTTCTGTAGTACAGAATAAAGCAGAACTTCCTTGGACAGTATAGAAAATTAAAATAGATAAAAGAATATATACAAGAACAGATAAGCCTGGTTGAATGTATTTTCAGCCAATATCCTCATCCAAAATAGCTAGTTTTGGCCAAATTTTCAAAGATAAATTATTTACATCTGTATCACACATATGTATTACAATGACCCGAGGCAGTTTTGCTTTGAAGGAACATTAAAGAGGATATGGTTCCTCCTGATAAAACTGTTAGTTGTCTTTTATTAAGATTTTACAGAGAACGAAATCTACCCAATCTTAGTCCAAGTGGAAAATTCAATTAGTTCAGAATTCGAATTCATGACAACTAAATAACAATGACATAATTACTGAACCAGGCAGCTTCCAAAAGCTCACAGGTCCTTCCCTGCCCTCAACAAATGAAAAGCAGTGGTTTTCAGTTCAGTTCATAAAACACTCTCAATGCCATCATAGGAAAGTCAACCAATAAAACAAATAATTAACAGTAGAAATGAGCCTTCAAAAAATCTAGCGTATCTTAACAGCAACATTTTCACTACGCTCCGTTTTCTTCAATAGAAGCTGCTGTTCTGTCCTTTGGGTCTTACTCATGATTGGGTCTTTTCCTTCCTTTTGCAATATAAATAATAGGAAATAGGCAGCAGTGCTATGGATGTGTGGAAAACCTAAGTGGTTTTCCTGTTTCTCACAAAACTAAACCTGAGGGTCTACCACATCGATGCTTCAGCTCCACTTATTTATTCAGAGCTTCACAGCACTTCTTGGCCCTCTCTCAATATTTGGGAAGAACGTAATTACTGAGAACAGCAACACAGGCAGAAGTCAAAGCCAGACTTACCTAATTCAAAGCCAAAACAGTGGTCCAAGATAATTCACAAAGAATTTTATTTGACAGGACCGCAGTTGTCCATCCCTGGACCAAGTCCCCTGCAGGTAATCTGATCTGACAGATATATCCCCCACAGGGTTCCCTAATTTTTCAAGAACAGGGTTTCTTCTATATTTTTTCACATTCTTCTTACACTGAACCAGGCTCCATCATTGCTGGTAAGGCCTGTAAATATTATCCTACCCTCCATAACTTTATCCTGTGATGCTCCCTCTTGCTCAGGTCAAGACTAGAAAACAGCACAGAGCTTGGGGGAATCGGATGCATCTATAAGACAGGAAATCAGCCCAAAAAGGGGGCTGAAAAAATAAAATTTTGAAACAAGATTTGAGTGAACGTGGTTATTGTCGCTTGCAGGTAATTTGTTTCATATCTCAGGAGTACTTGACCAACACTATTCCCTTCTTAAGCTCGATCCTCGTGCTGAAGGACATCAGAGGTGCTCACTCAAGGTTCTTCCAGAGGATCTTGGCAGAATGTGATTTTATTTCCTATCCTTACTTCTCCAGTTTGATTTTGAGATCTATAAGCAAGACAGATAAGCAACACTTAAATAGGCAAAATGCATTTTCCTTCAGATCATGCTTGTTCAGACTTGGAAACCTGCATACATACATGTAAATATGTATATGTGCATGGAAAATGTTTTTTTCTTCTGTGGAAACAGCATGGAAATTACACTGAGGAGTCTGATTTACACTTCCATGTGCTGCCAGGCTTTGCAGAATGATACAATGCCTGGTTAGACTGTGAACTCCATCCTCATTATAACATCACACTTGGGAGTCAAGTGTTTTAATCATTATGAAGAATGTAGCAATTCAGGTGGTCATAATGAGATTTAACAAAGCAAGAAGAGCCTTCAGACAGAGCCCGAGGTAACATTAGGCCTTATTAGAAGAAGAAGAAAGTATCTTCCTGCTCCATAGCATATTCTGGAGGGATTGTCAATAGCTGTCATATGGCTGTTCATTAATTGCGATTCACTGCTTTGAGAAATTTATTTTCATCAAAGAAAACCAGAACCTCAGAATTCATTTCATTTAGGCCGCTGCAAAAAATCACACTGCCCTCCAGTAAATTTCAGGATGCCAAAAAATTCAGGAAGGTTCCTCTAATTAAAGTGCCCAGTACTGTGGGGAAGGAGCAATGAAGTTGGCCACTCTCGGCCTAGCAGGATAACGTGCTCTGCTGAGCTGCAATCAGATGACATATCCCTCTGCTGACACCAGTTCCTGGAATGACCAGCCTAACCTTCTCCTCTGCCAGAAAAAAATGTGCTTTACCTTAATTAATCCTTCTAGAAATTTTTCCGTGTCCCAGGGCCTGGGTGAGCACACTCGTAGCACAATCACAAGCCCAGGAATGAAAATATTTTTCAGTTTCACTAGATTTGTAGCCAACTGATAATACACTTGCTTCCTTTTAATAAAGCTGCTCGTACGGAAAGATGAGTTGGTCAAATTCAACTCAAACCCATCTTTGTGGAGCAGCAAGTCCCTCCTGCTGGACCATCTCATGGGCTCTGCTTGGTCACAGGTTGCCCATGGCCATCGGGAGAGCCTGGACAGCCTCTTTCCACAGCAAACTCCAGCCTCTCCTTTGTCCTGAATCAACCATTTAACAACATTTAACCACTCACCATGGCATTTAAAGGGTTACGGATGATGTAACAGGTCAGAACCACAAAGTTCATGCATCCTAATGACCCACTTTGTTTCACTTTCACAAAGAACATGGAGAAGAGGGAAAACTCACGTGGCAATGTAACTTATGAGGGTGACTGAAAGCTAAACTCAGCTTGGCACTCTTCACTTTCTTGCAAGGCTTAGACAACCCTGACTAAAAGCAGAAAATAAACATGAGGATATTGAAAGGGTTCCTTCCCTCTGTTTATATTAAATTCAACACAGACTGATGTAAAAAATCATACCTTTTCTGGAAACACTGATTTTAGGCACATGTTTCAATAACGTCCTGAAATACCCCACGAGACCTTTGTCATATTTAAACACAAATCCACCTAATAAAACAAGTTAGGAGAACTGATCCTATCGATAGCGAAGGCTCAAGAACATCGATGTATCCTTCAAACTCTGGACCAATTCTCACATTGCCCTTGTGAGCAGCCTGGAGTTTGCCTTTGAGTTTTAGCTCTGATGTGAGACTAAACGCAGAAGTTTCGCTGTCATCACCACCCTTAAATGGTTAAAACTTATTATTATACACAAGGTACCTGTTCTGAGGAACGCACTTCCAGGGAGGAGAGAGAGGACTGCTACCCATAAAGGACACCAGGGGAAAAAAGCTGGCTGCTTCTTACCAAGATAGATGTTTCTCCGTCAGAAGCTACATCCTAGTGCCTGCCTACAGAGGAACAGAATAGCAATTAAGCGCACAGTGTGCATCTCACATGCCATTAAAGACTCCAGCACTTCTGTTGAGAACATTGTCTAGGCCATAAGGATCCCCGCGTGCGTTTATCACTCCTCTGGGGGCCGTATATCCAAGTGGTTACTTGACGTTCATCCCCCATAAGCCAGAGGGGGGGGTGTGAGAGGGCTGGAAATCAAGAGTTGGGGAAATTCTTAATGTATGTGCAGGCTAATGAATGACAGAGGGGACACACAACTTGTCCCCCTCCTTGCTCCCAAGATGTGCAGCATCTGCTGTCCAGGCTTCCTATGGCTGGCAGCTCAGTTATTTATCCAATTCTTGGTAAGTTTTGCAGCTAAAAAGTGATGTCTGGATCTATGCAGCTACCACCAAGTCCCAGCTCCTTCAGAGACACAAAGAGCATCATTCCAAGTTCATATCTACTCGTGTTGCAGAGGGTTTGGTATTCGCTTCTGACCCACATCTGGGCATTAACTGATCTGATTACCTTGCCCTTATACACATCTTCTGATTTCTTAGAGAAGTAATTCATGAGCAGTTCTTTAATTCCTTTGGTTCCTTGTTTGTACTTGTGTGAAGTTACACTTTGAGCTCTTTGAATTAATCCGAAGATTTTCTCAATCACTTGTTACCTTCAAGATCTTGACTGGGCAAAAAAGGGGCACAGAACGTGAACATCAGGACAAAACTCTGCCCGTCCAATTAACCTTTCGGCAGTTTTGGCAGTCTAATAATCAATGCTACCAAACCAGTACAGAAAAGCTTTGTTAGAAAACTGTTAAAATGGCTTTATGTAAGATTCCCAGTACATGTCTCTTTTCCCTTGGGGTCAGGCTTGCCCTTCCAGAGCTTTCCAGGTCCTAAGGCAGGCACCACTTTGTCCCAGACACAGTGAACACAAGAGGGTTATGAGAAATGCAAACACAACCAGATTCACATGAATAACTATAAATTAAATATAAATTATTATAATATAAAATATATCATTAAATATAAATTATAAATATATAAATATTATAAATTCCTTAAAAAGCAATAGAACTATTTCACAAATTTAAATTTTGCTACAATAAATTGTCTGAGTTTGAAAATTAATACCATCATATATACCTGCATATAATAGCCTGCTACTTGCCAGCGTATTTCTGTAGAGCTAAACTGGGCACATTTCTTCTATTTCAGCAATTCACCTCTGCTTCCTGGCGCTCTCAAAATGCTCTGTTTTATAAACAAACTAAATTTCATTCATATGTGTGTATACAAACATATATGAAGTGTTACATAAATAGGCATCCATATGTTGGCAATTTTCTAATTACGATCATTATTAATAAAAGGAGGTACGTATCTAGCCACACGCAAGAAACAAGGTTGCTCTTGTTGGCAGATGAAAAGAGCTGAAACTGGGTATTTTTCCTTATTTGCCTATTTTTTTTCTTCCTAATCTTAAGGAAAAACCCCAAACAAAACAAAACTCCATTGCTTCTTTATAAGCTAAAATAGTAGACAACAGTTTCTATTAACGGGCACAGCTTCTGCAGCCCTAAAAGGACATGAATACATTTCTGTTTGATTAGCAATTAGAGCCTAACTTGACGCCATACCTCAACTTCAACTTCTGTACTATTAATGTAAAAAAAAAAAAAAAAAAAAAAAAAAAAAAAAAAAAAAAT
>JAVCKT010002312.1:23597-44317 GCA_032273925.1 Rhynchotus rufescens
GCTTTAAAATCATGTTGTGTTTAGCGTTTTAGCACAGAAGGAAAGCCGGACAAATTAATTCATCCCTTTTTACCAACAGAGCTAAATGGCTCTGATAATATCGTCAGGAAAGAACAGGTTTATGCTAGCCAGAGCTAGATCTTTTGCTTAATCCTTCATTTGGATATTGATAGGCACATTACAAAATACTGCATTAGGTATCTCCAAGCAGGGCTTCGCTTTCTGAGTTAATGGGACCCGCAAACCAATGCAGGTGTCTTCAAGACTGCAGCATATTCCTAAAATCATAATTCTGCTGAAATTAAAAGGGTTTGGGTGCCTTAATTTTGCAAAGCAGCTGGCAGAGGAGCCACTTTGGGTGACCCAGAAGGGTCCTGGAGACTCCAAGTCCACAAGGTGAGACCAAGGGATGACCCAAGAAGCCCAAACCAGCCCTAAGTTCTGACGCAAGAAAGCCCAGATCTTCCTACAAACCCTGGAATTGCATCTGCTTTTCCAAACCCATCCAGAGACGACCTGAGCCAAAGCAAAGCACACTGTGTAAGGACAGATACTTCATTCTCCCTTTTTTCCTCCTTTAATATTTTCTCTCTTCCCTGGAATTCATTCGTCAGAGGAAATTACAATAAATTTCCTCAATGATTTGCGTCTCCTGCAGGCAGTTCTGACATCTTTGCTAGGCAACACGGTACCTTAACACGGAATTTTCACTAGAACATCATTCACATCAGTATAACAAAAAAAGAGATGAGTGTTTTTAGAATCATTCTTTTTCTCCTGAATCATATGCTGCAAGCAGGGAAGAAAAAAAAACCAAAAAAGAAAGAAAAAAGAGCAAAACTTACTTCACTATTCCAGCAGAATCATTTGACCAGGCTCTACAGGCAGCGTGAGAGCAATGGGAAGCACTGCACCAGCTACACCCAGGTGTTCCTCATCTCCCATTTCTCCCATTACAGAGTGCAGCCGATTATTTATTTCCAGGCACTGATTTGCAACCCGAATCCAAGGTTTTAGCCCTCAAATTCAACCTACAATAACTGTAAGTGCTAAATGTAAATACAAATAACTACATTTTTGTATGCTCAAGTGAATGGTGCACTAGAAATAGGCAGGGACTTGGTATTTGGGAGCACCTGGTCAAGGCATCCCCTGATGCACCCGCATGGGATTTTATTTCACTCTTCACCAAAAGCCTCCTTGAACTAGAAGTTTCAGCCCAAACCGGTAGGGAACTATGGACACATTTGCCAGATAAGTACTTAAACGTTGGTCTTCCCAGCGATTTCAATGAATATGCACAATGCAGAACCCATCTGCACAAAGAGCCTCACAGATGAAAGATTAAACGCCGAGCACGAGAGGAGAAAGCCCCTCCGGGAGCAGCCTGCACGATCGGCAGCTTGTGTTCCAGTGCACACGGCAGCATGCAAAGGGAGCAGGGGGAAAAACAAAAAGGCTCCATCTATTTAATCACAAACCCTGTTAGCTTTCAGAACAAGCCTCGAATATTGTCGAGTCACGTCCGTTTTGTAAACAGGCTCCACGGGTTAGAAAGAGCCGACCCTTTTGCTCCACAGGAGGAGGGATGGGTTTGCTCGCAGTCACAGGGGGCTCCTCGGTAATTATCCAGGATCCCTCCTATCCAGGTCTGCAAATCCATCCCGTTTCCTCTTCCAAATGAGCTCCCAGCACTGCCAGTCCTCGAGCAGCTCCTCCGTAAGCTCCTTATTCTAATCAACCTCCAAATATTTCGCCCGGGCTGGAGAAACCCGCAGAGGGTGTAAAACAATACAGAAGCAATCAATATGTTTGGAAAACTGAGTATTTGCAAAAAAATATTTTACGACTATTGATTTTTAAAGGGAAATCACTGTTTGGCATTTACAAGGAGCTCAGACCTCAAAAAGCACAGGGTCTTCTGTGCAAGCCCAGCAGTTAGAGCAACGCTATACATTCCCGAGAGCTCCTTTTATGCAACTTCCCTGGTTGCTCCCGATGGCACCATCTAATAACAATTTCTTTGCATTAGTTTGACTTACACATCTTACTGGCACAGCCTTCCTGCAATACAAACGATTGTCCTGTTTTTCTTTCAAAAGTACCTTTTCAAAAGTACAAAAAGTACCTGTTTTTTCTTTCAAAAGTGCCACAAAAATCATGAGACTGCTCCCCGCATCTTGGATACTGCAGCCTAGTTCAAAACTACCGTTCCCTTTCGCTATCCCAAAAGGACAGCACCAGCTTTGAAACACAGCGGCATTAGATAATACTCTTAATTTTTTTTAAGAACATTTTCTTAAGAGCTTTGTGAACAGCAGAATGCAATTAATTCATCTCAAAAATAGCTCTTTAAAAAAAAAAAAAGGAAAAAAAAGAAAGATGCAAGACATGAAAATGCTTCCTGAAGCCAAAGCCTCCAGCAGCCCACTGGAAGCAATGTAAGCAACATGCGAGACCCCCTTTTCTTAGGAATCTTGGGAATCTCCAGCCCCATTGTCCCCCTCATCTTGTGTCATTTTGCTGCTGCTTGCAGCTCATCCGAGACCAAATGATTTTGCTGCCCAAGAAAAGCCCTGTTGGATGCTTCAGCATCGGCTCGCTCAGCAGCGCTACGCTGGACGGGCTCCTCTCCTCCACAGCGGCCCCTCAGACACTTGGGCTCAAGTGATTCCTCAGCTCCTCACTTTTAAAACATGAAAAAAAGCAAACAAAAATTATAAAAAGTGGCAAATATAGTGAACCCTAAGAAAAAAATAGCAGCCCCATTAGAGCCTCGCCGTTGGGCATGGCAGGTAAGTATTTCTTTTGCTTCTAAGACAGGCGAGTGGTGCTGGTGGCAGGGATAACTGTTCATGAGGGTTATTTATGGGTGTCAGAACAGCCGCTGCCGAGGACCTCAGCATCATTTATGGATCTGCCTGTCATCGCATAACCTTTGCTGCACCAAATAAAAAAATAAAAAATAAAAATTTCAACCCTATTGTCTTGAAACAAGAGCACTTCCTTTAAAAATAAGGTTTTGTTATACTGGGCATTTGCTGTTCTTAAGCTGTGCTTAGGTTCCCATGACAAGTATTTGCAGCTTGGGAAGAAATATTCCCTTGGCAAAAGCCGAAGTTCTGCACTGAGCGATGACACACACAATTGCACCTAAATCCAGCACAACGCTAATGGCCTGAGTCAGAAATTGGAGTTTTTGACTGAGGTTTTCACCGGTAGCTATGGAAATAAATCAGCCTGTTCCTACATAACTTAAAAAAAAAAAAAAATCCCATAATAAAAGGTACCCGACACCTTTAAGACATCTTTGAAAAGAGCTACATAAAATGTTTAGGGGTAGAATTTTTTTCCATATTGCAAAACATTTTTGTCGCTTAAGATGCCTTTTATTTAACTCCGATACACTTTAAAGAGTTTCAAAAAGGAAATTTTAAAGCCAGCAGGGTTTTCTAGTTCATTAAACACCAACCACACATCATCGTCTCAGGTTAACTCGTGCTCCTCTTCTAAACTTGTGATTTAGCAACAGAACATGGGCTAGAGAAGAGCTTGAGGACGGAGGCAGGAGCTGTTTGAAGTGCTAAGCAGCAGCACCCAGGCATTCAGACAAGGCAGGTTTGAGGAGAGCACCCGAGGGCGTTTTCGCTTTTTTTCAATGTTCTGACCCCAAAAGAACTGCACTCTCTTCAGCTGCTTGAATCAGAGAGTCTAAGGACTGATAAAACAAAGCAGGCTGATTTATTCATAAATCTTTTCATACATTTTTGATGGTTTGTAGATTCCAGATAGTCTAATAAGGTGCTATTTGTCAACAAGAAGGTATCAGTAGAGTCAAAGAATGCAGAAAGTAGTTAATTAATTTGTTGTGATTCAAACGAATATTGTATGAGGCTTTAAAATTTCATACCTTTTGTCACCAATTACTTAAACCTGGCATAAATATACAATTACCTGACACAGGAAAACAAAACTATTCTTTTTTTTCTTCTTTTGCCTGATAAATAGCTACTCTAAAGAGAAGATAAAGTACAAGCCATATTCACATCTAGCTCTCAGGTTTCTTAAAAGATATCCTTCTAATAAGCACATACATTTTTCATCCCCAAAGCATCCTTCTATCCTCCTAGGAAACCAAAATAATGACAAAATAATGGCAGGTGATGCTGCAATTTCTTTTCAAACTTCTTCCTATCTCACAAATTAAATAAGAAGAAATGAATTACGGTTCCAATAACAATTCTAATGCGGCAGATCTGATTAGCCATTGATGATACCCTATAATAACACCAATTTTTACTTAAGACTGTGATTTGCAGCAATCTTGTCATAATTCTCAGAGAGCCATTGCTTCAGGTGGCTTCCAAAGCCTAGAAACAATTCCAATTTCCTCTTATTTGCCATGCTAGAGGAGGGGATTCCCAAGCAATGTGATTTATTTGCCTATCTCATTTGCTGCATTTGCCTATCCCATTTGGAGTCAGGCAGCATTGCCTTTTTCTCCTCCTATAGATCAGCCCCCTGCCTCTCAACGGTAACTGAATCACTTCAATATGTGGCCCTGCCACAGTCAGTAAACAGCACCTGACAGATGTCACACATCATCTGACAGATGACAGATTAACTTCACACATGCCTGAAGATTTTTATCAAAATAGGGAACGGTGAAACACAAGGAGGGTTGGAAAGTAAGTTTTCATTCATGGAAACTCTAAAAGCAATTGGGTTTTTTTTTTTCTTTGTTTTTTTTAATTAAAAGCATCATTTTTTTTTTTTTTTTTTAAGGACCAGAACAATTCAATATGAGCTAAAAACAAATGTCTCAATGCTTCGGACAAGTTCATATTGCTATTGTTAGTCACGCTCGCAAAATACTATATGAAGACTATACATATGTTTTAACTGTTTCCTCACATAAAAGCAGCTGGTCTCCAAACTCTCAAGAATATTTTGCTACCAGACAGGTGACTAAGTCCAGGACTGGCAAACTACCACATTCCCCAAACCTTACTGTCTCTAAAAGGATCATTTACTAGCTTATATTGTAAAGGATTAAGTACTCCCAGGCTGCTGGATAGAAATTCAAGGACAGGTTTTATTATAGAATATAATACCTGTAACTTTAGTAAATAAATCCAATTTATAGTTGAAATTGAAAAGAACTCATCTCCTGGCATTTCCACCCTGTTGCTATAGAAGTAGCAGATTATCATTCATATTTGGAGCACACTCGTCTCTGCAAAACAAGACATTTCTTCATCGCGGGAGTATACAAATTAATTCCCAGAAAGGAAAGAGAATCTAGATTCAACAAGCTGCCAACTATGTGAAATTGCTCAAGTTTTTACAGACTACAGCACCACTATGGCATACATGATTAAGAAAATTCTGTGTCACAATTAGTCACGTTTATCCCAGGCTTTTGCTACTGGTACTGTCAGACATCATCCTCCTTGCACCATCATCCAAAGATCTTCCAAAGCCACCTGGATGTGATCCTGGCCCCCGTGCTCCGGGTGTCCCTGCTCAAGCAGGGGAGTTGGACTAGATGATCTCTAGAGGTCCCTTCCAACCTCAAGCATTCTGTGATTTTGTGAAAGGAAACCAAACCCCAGGGAGAACACCAAAGCAAGTCCTCAGCAGCCTACTTACAAGCCTACTTACCCTAGCAGGAATTTACAAGTAAACTCTCAAAGTCTGCAAGTCCTGCTAACCCATCAGAGCTCCACAGGACCATCCGCTTCCACAGCCTGCTGTGTGAAAAGATATTTAAACTGACCAAGCAGCCTCAGGAGGCTCAGACATCACTCAGAATACATGGTTGGAAAAGAAGCTACATCAAGAGAATTCAGATACTGACACCCCCAAATATCCAAAAAATCAGCTCCAAGGTGCGCCTGTTTACACAAGAGCATCAAAACTGAAGAATCCAAACTTGATCTATAGTCACACCACTAGAATAGAGAACAACACTTAGAGATTGACGTTCATCTTCCATGACTATGCTGCAAATCCTACTTTCCACTCTGCACACTGGTGGCAAATATTTCTACTCTATAAAAAAATCTCCATTTTGTAAATGTGGGTTACACAGAAGAACCAAGCATATTTTAGTCTTTGAACTTATCTACCGAAGGACACGCTCTGTGAGGGCCAGTTTTGGAAGAACAGACAGGAGTTCAATGTTGCTGTCACTCCAGGGCCTAATGTTCTTAAGACCCTCTGCTCTTTTTACACCCAAGAGAGCTGAAATGATTCAGAACCAAAAACTAAACGACTGCCTTAATTCCTTAAAAGAAATTAAAAAAAAAGAAAGAGTCTTCAACGATTATTTGCATTTTAGTCAGCGTTCTTTGGAAAAAGGCTTTTCTGAAGAGATCTGCAAGAGGTAGCAAAATGACAGCAGAGAAACAGAAGCAAAATGCTGCTTTCCATTCACAAAAATAGAAAGGACTACATTTTTGAATTCAGGAGCACAAAGTTCTCACACAGGGAGCAAAAGAAGAAAGCTGATTTGGTAAAGATTTGCCTTTGAGGAGGCAAAAATCAAATTCTCCATTCATTAAACCAGCAGGAGGTGGAGTACTATTGGATTCAGCGGTGAGGTCTCCACAACACACATGATCTTCACAGTTTTCCAACAGAGCTTTCTGCAGCAGCGCCCGCTAGGCCCACGTTGAAAGCAGAAAAACAAAGAGCACTGGGGGGTCCTGAGGAGGGGGAAAACATCAAACAAAAGGGAACATTTCCAGCAGGTTTGCGATACATTCATGAAGAAACAACACATAGTGACCAACCTCAACCTTAAGGAAGGGCACAGTCTCCCACAGGAAGCGCTGAAGTATTTTTTAGGAAGAAGGGCCCCACTTGCAGCTGGTTGAACACTGCCCAGAGATCCCCTAGGCCTGGCCTCCCTTCCCAAGGCCGCACATCCTCCATATCCATGTGCTTGGAGCTCTTGGCTCGTTTCCAGCACAAGGACGGATGCCACGAGCGCAACACAGACGGCGGGAGCCCTCATACAGCAGCGGGGTGGACGGTGCCAGGGAAGGAGCCGTCCCGATTTGCGCCGCCCGGGAGGAGGAAGGCGCCCGGGCGCTCCTGGCAGCGCATCCCGGGTGTTGGCATTCCTCCTCTGGAAGGAGGAGTGCGCTCCTTGGGAGCGGGGCGAGCAGGAAGGCGACACAGAGCTGAAGATGGGCAAGTGCTGACTCACTGGTGCCTTATGGCCACGTTATTCTGCTTTTCCTGGAGAAACAAGGGAGATTCAGTCCGTTTGTGCACTTGGATACCACGCTAAGGAATCGGATCTCTTCTTTTGCTGTTCACATCTTCCCTGCTTTACAACACGCAGCAGTTACTGCCTTTGTGTAAATCTGTGACCCAATTAGTTAAGTCATAAACGGAAGCCACATGCAGTGAAATAAGACCTTGTTTATTTAATGCTACATGAAACTACTTGCCCTTTACGGGCAAAATCGAGCTACATGCATCCTGTTAAAGCATAGTTTATATACATAATTTTAACACCAGAAATAGGCAACCTGATAGCAGCCTTTAGAAAGAGCAGTCTTATTTCTCAACTATGGTTTAATCAGCAGGTTGACTTTCACAGATGCAAGGTCAAGCAGCAACTGTGAAATGTCTCTTTTTAAGAGCACCGAAAGCTACAGACAAATCTTTGCAGCATTTTAGCAGAGACTACTGTAACATGATGTCTCTTCAGCAAGTTGTATCTGATTTTTCAATTTCCTTCTAACCTCCCTAAATAATTTGCTATCAAAAGGGTTATTTACAGACTTTTCTTCCTCTGCCCTTACTTTCTCCTCCCAACCACTCCTCTCCCTTAAAAAATTGTTCTGTTTCATCCAGAGCAGTGGGATAATAAAATATAATACATTAATACATAAAGCACAGTAATGAAAAATAAAAGTCAAGCTCCCTGAAAGTTGGTGGTAAAGCCGCAATTTTAATTCTCCATCTCTTTTTTGCAAAGTACATGAACAGCATCTTCATACCGTGCAGTAAATACCTGGCGGATACAGAGTTTGGGAAGTATTTCATCTGATTAACCAGTTTATTTTAGCTAGAATTGCTCTTACTTTTCTTTCAGTATTCAGCAACACCTTAGTTTCTCATAGTGTCATTTTTGAGAATAGTTATCCAAAAGCCAGGGCGCACTACTACCGTGCTCTCAAATCAATAATTATATCAACACAACACAGAAATAACACAGTAGATCATGGATACGAAGTGTCATTAGCTATTCGTACCTAAGAGGGCAAAAAATCCATGATACTTCAGCCTAAAATACATGAGTAAGTTAAACTGTGCACACTGAGCTACCTAGCAAAATAATACAACTAAAAACACACTACTGAAAATATGCTGCTTGTGAAGGGTCAATCCTATTTACATCTTCTATCAGTTTGTCTCTTACCCTTCTCACTACAAAAATGCGTTGTGGTCTATACTAACAAAAGGAGCTGTCCCTGTCCTTTATTCTAAAGATATTTAATTCAATATATTTCACATTAGTAATGTTAACATCCCGTATTTGCCCATGTCTTCTCTCATGTTTATAAAAGGGGTTTGCAAATGCAATTTCTGTTTGAGTATGAAAACCTTTCAGTCTTATTTTTAAGCTGTATAAAGTTTTAAAAATTGACAGTTCTAGAAAAGTCATCACGGATCTTTCTGATCTGACCCAGCGTGCCGCTGCTGTAACATCAGTCATACCAAAATGCAGATACACTCAATAAACTGCTTAAGACAGAAGGGCTGAAAACTCCCATTCACCTTCTTTAGGCTTCTGCTACACAAACACACAGAGAATTTTATCAAGGATAGGGATGCACAAGATACCTTATTGAGCATTAAATTTCTATAGTGGAAATCAAAACTTTCCTGAAGTTAGAGGGTTACTACGTGTATGCATACCACGTATGATCTTCCAGGCATGTCTGCCTAAGCAATCACCTGACAGCACAAGGAAAGGTTTGTTTCCTTATGGCAAGGCTTCTGATGGCAAAGAAAATGAAGAAAAATACAAAAAAATTCCACCGTACAATCTCCTAGAAAACACCAAATGTTGTCACAGTAGATTAGAAGTGTAGCTACAGCCAGTAGAAATAAATAAAATTAAAAAAAAAATGAAAATCAAACCTACATTCTAACAGAAACCTTTACACACAACTCCAACAGGTTAGATGTTACACAATACGCTTTTTAAAAATTCTCAGAGGTGAATTTCAGGCAGTTTCCATCCTTACAGGCAGTGTGAACAGACGGTTTAAATCTCTGTTATTTCATTGAGTTAGTAGACAAAAAAAAAGGCAAATTTATTCTGAAGATCTAGGTTTGTGAAAGCAACCACTTTAATTCAGATTTCCCATTTTGACACCTGAGAACTGCATTATCCTTTGGTCACAGCCACCCTGGCAGTGTCGCATTCGGCTGACTATGAATCAGCACCCGTGCAGTTTTGTATTCATTATCCATCATTCCCCTCTTTCCCTGTAAACAGCATTTGTAATGGTTTTGCATTTTTCTCCTAGTCACTGACAAAAACTTTCCAGTCAAGTCTAAAGAAACCCTAACAACCTTCTCCACTAGCCCCAGTATTGTTTTAAGTGCTGATTTTTGGATGATTTCCCCTTACAATTCAGCATGGTCAGTATGACTTGGCAGCCCCTCATTTTCGAAGCCTTACAGGGGTCTAACACATAACACCATTACTTGTATCAGTCAATCCAGATCACATTAAAAATTACATCAAGTCGGCTTGACAGAATCCATCTTGCATTGCACCTTGTCAGGAGTCATTAATTACACTTCCCTTAGGTCTTGATTTTTAAAGCCTCTTCTCAATCATTTTGCTACTTGCACAGACTAAAAGACGGAAGAAAAACTGGCAGTTAACTGAGTCATAACACTTGCTTTTCTAAAACACTGGTCAAGTGTTGACTTTCTTTGTGCTCCCTTGAAAGAAGAGTTTTTCATTTTTCTCCAGAAAAAGAAATAACAATAAACCACTCTTAGAATTCTGGACACTCTTGTTCTGTTTTTTACCACAAAATCTTTAAGTATCCTTTTAAATATATTTAAGCTCCAAGTATTCCTGTCATATGCACCAGCGGAACTGCACATGCAATAGAGGTACTTCACATAAGTCCTCCTCAGCTGAGGACTGGTTATTTCACCCATCTTCTCCATTTCAGGACAGTATAAAACCAGTAAATTTGAAGGAATGCCATTATCCCACCATACCCATTTAACCAAAATTTTCCAGCCTTTTGCATATTTCCTTTCCATCTATCTCTGTGCATTTCTCCACAGTAATATTCTGCACTCGCTGCAGTCGGGAATTGTCCTCTAGGAGAAGGAGAGCTTTCAAAATCTCGGTAGGACTGACTCATGGAGAGGAGAGGTCGCTGGAAGATGCCCCGACCTCTATGGGGAGATATTTTCTGTTTTGCTCTGTAGAGACAAGCCCTTGGAGAGCAGCTGCTCTTCTTGAGCGCCAGGCACAGAGCAGACACCCACCTTGCACATCACCTCTTGCAACGTTTCTCCATCATCACCAGAGGCCTCCTGAGCCACGGGCAACGCAAACAGCTACAACTACCTGGCCTAAAGAGCCGCCCTCCACTCCATCCCTCTCCCCACAGCATCTCCCTTGACGGCGCCCTAGCAGCACCACGTCAGCGCGACGCCGCGGCCGCTTAACGCACGTCTGGACTTGGCTTCTTTGGCTTGGCTTCTTTGGCTTGGCTTCTTCCAAGCATAAAGGCGCTCAGATCATTAGGCCGGCCTTGAGGCCTGCTGGAGCTCCGAGCACGCGGCCCTCCCACCGAGATTCAATTTACATCGCTTGTCCTTCGGCCTCGCTCCCCGGCGCTGCTCAAGTCACCTCTGCTCAGGAAGCTGCACATGATCTAAACCCTCTTTGACATTTTTTCCTTTAATAAGCTTTGATTTTATGCAACTGAGTAGCTGTTCTCTTGGGAATAATTTCTTTGTTAGAACTTTACACATATCTATTTACCATAAAGATTCGGCTCACTCAGATATTTTTCTGAATAATTTTGCATATGATATTTTAGGACCTTTTGGTGTCAGTGGGTGTACTTCTTTTTAAGCACTGAATTTCATTAGGTGCTAGAAAAAAAACAGAAGAAGAAATTTAAAGCATCTTGCCTCAAAGCATTTGCATTTTTTTTAAACTTGTATCTTACTGATATCTTGGAGTTATTTCTTCCCAGAGAGCTTCCAGATGCACCCGTCTCTGTGCATATTAGCAACATATAAACACAAAAAAAACAAAATCAAATCTCTACTGATGTACAACACCAATAATTATGGACGAATGGGAAGTCAGGGCTTCTAATAGAGCTCTGTCAATCATTTCCCAGCACAACTTTCTCATTATGTGTTTGCTGAAACTATATGATGGAATTTTGCTGGTGACATTTGAGTGATAGTGACTTTGATTTCAAAGGAAATGTTTCAGGTTCATTTCATTACCTTGGAAAAGTAAAAGCAAATTTGCCTTATAAAAAGCAATTACTTCTTAGCTGACCAGTGCACAATAGCAATATAAAAAAAGATTTCTCATTCCACTATTCAAATCCTAAACTAGCAAACTAGTGTTTGATTTTGCTTTAAACCAATTTTACCTTGTTTGAATTGCAAAACCATTTAATCTTCATAAAGTAGGTTATTATAATGGAGATCATATTTTATTGGTACAGTACACCAGCTTGGGACAAACAGACTACTTTTTTTAATGAAGCAAATGCTTAAAACTGGGGAGAAACCCACACCCTGTAAGCCCTGCAGCATCTTAAAATATTTTACAAATACCCACAATAAAAAATAATCAAACTATAATATGAAACATATATGTCGTGTTTTAAATATCAGCTGAACTGAATGCTGGCTGTATGATGTGTACAGGACCTCAAGTGCTCTCTTTCCACAATCATTTTTGCAAGAATATCACAGCAAAGAGGGGCTGAATAGCTCCCCTTTACAAAACTGGTTTTCACAAAAAAATTGGGCAAATTCTTACCTTATCCCCAAACCTGCTAGCAGTGATTGACAAATACTTACATGGCAAAGCAGAGCTACAGAACTTAAAGCAAGTCCAAGTGAACAGCTCTAACTATCAACCATTTCAGGTAAACGTAGATCAAAAATTCTCTTCTATTTTGTGTTATAAGACAAACAGAGACTAGTTTATTTTATCGCCATCAATTTACTGTTTGCCATAGCAGCTTCTATTTTAAAGTTACTTTGGAAAATAAGTCAATAGAGAGTTATAAGCATAAATATCTGGTCTAAATAACCTAGAATCTAAGTAACTAGAATAGTGAAAACAAAACAAAGTGGAGAAACCAGGAAATCAGTGGCAGTGTAAATGTTCCAGAAAGTCAACAATGAAAAATGTCTTGAGCTAAAAATCAAACTGTTAACCATTACCTCCCCTTATTTATAAAACCACTACCTCTCCTATAGCCTCGTGCATCTTTCCTTTGCACACACGTGCACAACGTGATGGTGGGACCACCAGGATGCCTTATGTTAGAGTGAAAAGTTGTTCTTTCTCATAGTAGAAAATAAAAATATAAACAAGCTGCATCAATCCTGAGAGGTGACATTTAATCAGTCCACCGAGAACTCCTTGGCCTCATATTGTAGGTGCACTTCTTCAGCCCATTTAAATTGTGTTTGGTTTCATACCCTGCTCTTGGGACACGGCTGCTGAAACCAGCACAGAATGGGAAATAACTGGTGTCCAGCAACACGCTGGTTGGCTTTCAGGAAGAAGTTCCTTCAATCTGAAGATTTCTTTATTCTGTGAGACTAGAGGCAATATGGAACTAAAGCTAAACGTATATTCCAAAAAACTTCCGTAGCAACAAACCTCAACTTTCTTGAAATAATTTGAAAGTCAGAACATTAAAAAGTGAAGAGAGAGAAGATACTGCAGTGACATTTCATGAGCAACAAAGCTAATGCTCTCTGAGCATATTTCAGCTAGTAAATTGATGCTGCATAATCTAGAATCTGAAGTAGAAGCATTCAGTAACATCAGACCACACAAAGAAAAAAATAAAATCTTCAAGTTTTAAACAGCATCCTATTAGAAGTCAACAAATTAAGTTCTTTTTCTACAGACTTAGGTGCAGCCAATTCCCTTGAACTGAACAATAAATATTACAAAGCCAAGCAGAGGTGGTCCCTGGTTCAAGAGAAATGTCAAGTGAATTTGTACATCATCTTCATACCGAGAAAACAGAGAGAAAAAAAAAGACAAATGGGGACTGTCAGATATAAGTATTAAACACAAAGGCAACGAGGCTTCTATGAGAGAGAGAGAGAGATGGGTATAAGTCACCCCTACAAAACAAAATTATTCCTCCGAGATACAAAGCAATTAAGACCAAAATTAGAGTATTTTAGACTAATGTGAACAGTATCTGCAAGTACAGCTCTTCTTCTCTTTCGCCTCTTTAAAAAAAAAAAAAAAAAAAAAAAAAAAAAAAAAAAAAAAACTAACACTGTAACACTGCAGGCTGCCTATCCAGAAATAAAGGAAGATGCCTCGCAAAAAAAAGAAAATTCTTTCAATAAGATGATGAAATTTAACAAGTGAAATTCAGCCTTTACTCATTAAAAATTATCAACTTTATGTCCGCTCTTTCCAGCTCAACAGTATTTCTGTTTCACCACATTTTCCATTATTTGGGGGGTAAATTTGCAATTCTTTTGTTTCAAGTGTGTGTTTTGATTTTATATGTTCTGATCCCTTGATTTTATGCAGAATGTCAAACTTCTACTAAAGCACAAATGAAAGGCACCAACTTTTCTAGATCAAAAGATAGCTGAATTTTCATGGAGTAGCAGCCTCCCGTGATTATTTTTGAACTACAACATAAAATAATTTTCAAGATGTTATCATAAATCTCTCCACAGCCTAATGTTTCATTAGCTGCTATGCCTAGGAACATGTTCCTAAATTCATTTTTTCTAACGTCGTCATTGTTTTGATCCCAATGCCTAAATGACTTCAGAAGAGAAACGATAATTCAACAGCAAAACACATACCACAGAGACAAAACTAGGAAAATAATGCAAGTGATACTCAAAGTAACATTTTCTAATAATAGAATGGAAATGGCAAATTCAACAACTTAAACCCTTCCTCTATGCAGCTCCTTTTAGGAACTAAAACCCAACTACTAAAAATTTGCATCAGAGAGAAAGCAAGGATTTCTTACCTCATGATTGCAGACTTCCTGTCGATAAATAGCCTTAAGAGCAAGTATTTTCCTTTTTTTTTTTTTTAATCAAATCCTTCTGATTAACCTTATTTTCAACAATATCAACCATTATATTTCCAGGAACATAGAGGTCTCCCGCTTGGGCAGCGGGAGACTTAAAGCACTTGACACTCCTCGTGCCCTCATGTGATGAATGAACTGAAAACTCCCCCCTATATCTATATAATAGAGTGTCTTGTGGGTATTCATGTGTATATTTGTATATATATGCATATACATATATATTTATAACACCTTGACTAGGGAGAGCTGTTGTTTGTGTAGAGGAAGAATTTTTATAAGCTTTAATACTGTAAGTTAAAAGACATCCTATCAATTAAGTCAAGGAGAAAAGGCTACTGAGATCTCATATAAGCTGAAACCAAAGGACACCCAATGATAAAACCTGTTGTTTTATCAGAAGAAAGTCTCTGCCACACCATAGCTGAAATCCTTACCATCGCGTAATCAGCAGGACCAGACCTATCCCACCATCCCTATATTCCTTCTCTAATTTTAGATCAAATTGGAAAACACTTGTTTCTGAAGGAAAAGAAAAAATCATAATGGTTAAACGGAAGCTGAATCCTGGTGGCTGCAGAGGTTTCAAGAAGCTTGGCTCAATAACGGGGCCGCACAATTAAATGATGATCACACCTGCTGCAGCCCCGGTGCCATCACATGGAGGCTCATCAAAATCAGGGGAAGGCTCAAAGGAAGAAGCCAAGCTGTCCTCAGGTCTGAAACACGTCTGATGAGAGGAGGAGGTGAGGAAGTCAAACTCAATCAAAGGAGGAAAAAAAAATTAATAATCAAATGAGAAAGGCAAAAGGAAAAAAGAAAAAATCTCACATGAGTTTTAGCACCTCAAGGCACAAGGCTGCAGTTTTGCCTTGCTACCAAGAGAGGAAGGCACATCATCCAACAAACAAAAGCCACTAAATCCCCTCACATGAGCACAGAAACCCTCTCACACCTTCTGCTAGGTGAATTTTCATTCACAATTCTTGGATCTCAAAGAGGCTGCAATTGAGTCAGAACTCGTCAGAAAACCCCAAATCTTTCATACGTGCTACATAAACATCCCGGGCCCAACTCCCATGCCAGAGAAAAGCAGTTAATCTCTTGCATAAGCTCTTTAGCACTTGCAACATCAAAACTGTGGTTACCAAAATATGGTGGATTACCCAGTCACAGACAAATATCAAGCACATATAAGTTTGTCTTAGTTTCCAGAGCAATTTATTAAAATCTTCACTGTATAAGTTTCCTTATCTATACGTTCAGGCTCAGATAATCCAAAATAAGAGGAGACAAAGAGGATTCTTTATATTTAGCTCCTTTCCATCTTAAACATAAGTTTAAGACAAAAACTTCCTTCTGCAACTGAACTTTTCTTCCCTGCTCATTTTAATTATTAAAATTTAAAGCAAAGTGTGATTTAAAACACAAGTCACTTGCAAATAAAATATGCTACATGAAAAATATTTGAAAATATTTGTCTTTGGGGCCTTCTCTGGACAAACCTGGAGTGGTCTTTGGACCTTGCAAGGAATCCTGCTACAAATGGCATCTGACATCATGACCTAACTTCTCAATTCTTATCACACTAAGAAACATGATTTTCACACTCTGCAGAAGCTGCTGAAAATGAAGAACTTCGATGGAGCTGGATTCTGTTGAAATGAGACTGCGGTAACCAGTCTCAATGAAAGACGGTATTTCTGAAAATGATGGGCTGCATAAACAAGCCATGGGTTGGTATAATCAGCTCTGATTAGAGTTTGGAGCAATTCCCCGTGAGACTCCCATCCTGATGCTTAGAAATACATAGACTGAATGTACTGCAGTCATTCGGGGTCACGGGCAGAGACAACAAGGATGGACCACACAACCTTCTCCCTCTCCTCCAGTTCTTACTGGTGCTGGAAGATCCCCACACGTACCCATAAAAGATGACGCTGCTTTGCCAGACCCTCAGAGTGTCCCTGTGCTCACTGCTGCAATGAAGGGTTCCCTCAGGCTTCTTTGTGCCACGGGACTCCAGCTATCCAAGCGGTGACCACCACATCCCTGCTGTGAACACCTCACCGTTAATCTCACCATGGGCTTCTCTAACATCACTTCCCTCCGTGGCGCTTGCATGGAGGACATTCATTAAAACTTCTGTTAGCAAAGGAAAAACAGTAACTCTACATACCTTATAGGTCATTATATTCACTAATAAATGCACACAAAATTCTAGGCAGATTTCTACTTGCAGGTTAAACCTATTCCTGTATCTCCATATGACAAAGCAGAGCTTTTCCAAGGTGGTTTCCACCTGGAGTGACTTCCTTGCTCACTGTACACGTTTGGCAACAAATAGTGATAATATCTTAGAGCCAATAACCTCCACCAGCACCAAACACCCACACCCTGCCTGTCATACACCCTCACAGTGAATACAGCAACATCCCTTTGGGCTGGGACATTCTGTGATCCTGCACGTTGAGGACCACACCAGGACACCAGTGCACACATAAATGAGCTGAGGATTCCCAAGTTGTCCATAGTTAACATTCCACATATTCCTGGGTGAGGTTATTTGGTATTACTATTTGGTATACAAGGTGGGAAGGGGCTGTGATTATCCACATACATGCACCTGATTTAACATATGTTATTCTGCAAAGAGATCTCCAACTCAAGTCCTGCAAAGGCAAGACCTTCAAAGGAAAAATCTGGCAAACTCCTACTGGATCCCTGCAAGTTTTAACTCCGAGTTGCATGCTTTAATGTTGATATAGGCACAGAGTACCTACTTCAGAGTTTGCAGTACCACAAAATGCTGAGCACTGACTGAGCATAATTCATGGCATGTCACAAAGACAAGCAAAGATCTTGTGTAACTTCTGCCTGCATTTCCCTGCACTACTCAACAGTGCCTTAATGCCTCTGAGCACACATAGCACACCACGCTATCCATGCACACCACACGTGCATAACACACGCATAAAGAATAAAAGAATATTTATTTTATATATATAAATATATTTATTTTATATATATATATTTATATATTTTTATATATTTTATATATAAAAGATATGCCCAGGTTTCCCAAGATGTTAAAGGAAAGTTTTTTACATTACGATAAAAGGAAGATGATGACTCACTCTTTCACCTTTGACAAATACTCTTTCAAACCAGTTGTATTGATTACAGCAAAAATAAATTTTCTGCAGCTGTTCCCATGTACTGCATAGCAAAACACATTTGCCATGTATTTAGGATGCATAACTGCATTTATTATATACTATAATATTTTACTATGCACTTGATTTGTAAAAGTCTCAAAATTATGGAAAATATTCTGCTGTTCCCTCCTGTTTTGAAAAGGCACAGATTACATATATATGCAGACTACTGCTATGCAGTTAGATTTCTTTCCCTGATGACAATACAGTGGTAAAGGTCAATTATCTTCCATTCTTGCAAGCTTTGTTATTTCTAAAGTCATTTTTATCCCAGGGTTTTCCGAGTAATGGTTTAAAAAGTCTCTTTAAATATTAAACATATCAAAATATTGATGGATTAAAGGAGCCCTAGTTTCATAATCATAATGCACAATGTTTAGTGCACAGCGTTTTCTTTGAGCGTGCTTAGTCCTGGCTTTCAAGAGGATGCCTCTCATTTTAAAATAGACTCAATTTCATTATCACAGATGTTTTCTCCTTTTGAAAACATTTAGTCACTCAGATATATATATTTTTTTTAATTTCCCAGATAGTAAACTCCTGGTGGGATAATCTCATACCAACCCATATGGGGAAGGCGGTTTTGCAGATCAACAAATCCTACCATTATTTGATTTGATCCGAGAACAACTTAATTGAAACAACATAAAGTCATAAAAAAAAAGTTCTTACCCATATTCTAGTTGATGTAAATGAAAGGTAGTCTAAACTGATGAAAATTGTTATGACCAATAGATGAACCCATCCTCATATTAAGTAAATCCAGGATTTTCTCATATATCCGGTACATTTGGGTTGGTCACAGAGATTGGTTCGTTTTGCATCAAAGGAAATGTACTCTGTTTATACATCACACACAGCCTGGTAGTATTAAAATGCTGTTAAAAAACGGACCTATACCATAAACCAGATATAGAGTTGGAGGCAGTGGAAATTATTTTCCAAAGCATTCTGACAATGTGCTTTTTTATTTTCAATATGTATGCCTACAAACGTTTCTTTAGAACAGAAAAGTAAAAATAGTGAAACTGCAGTGATTCATCTAAGATTAAAAGAAATCACATAAGCATGAAGTTTTTATTGTCTTTAGAATTAAAGTAACTCTTTAGAATTTAGTCAGCATTAAAGAGACATGAGAGAGAAATTAATAAGCTCATTGAAATATATTCAAATCTAAAAAAAAGAAAAAAAAAAAAAAAAGCCTGCCTTATACTGAGGCCTTTTTCTCTTCTAAAGGTACAAATATCTTACTGAAGCTGCTTCATGTTTTGCTTCTTCTAAACAAGAAGGGGGCAGAAAAGGCATTTCCTACCCACACAAAATAGCAAATTTTAGTACTAGGCTTTATGAGGTGAAAACTTCAAACTTCTCCTTATGGACTGCACCGTATTTTCTTGTGTAAAGATGGGTTTTGAGGAGTAGAAGAAATCTCAAGGATTTCCTAATGAACTTTTTTCTTACATTATTCACAGTAGTAGTGATTATTCATCCCCTTTGCTTTATTTCAAAAAGAACAGCCTATCTCTCCTTGAAAAAGAGAAGAATCTTATGCCCTAAAATACATTCTAGTAAAAAAAAAAAAAAAATCTGGTCAGCTGTTCACACTTCCATTGAAAAATAATGAATCACTGCAGATGAAGAGAGTAACACAAAATACACTGCTCTTCACTTATTATTTTTAAATAGCTTTGTTGATACTTCCCGAAATACATACAAAATCACTGCTGCATGAATGTCTACAGAAGAATTTCCAAGTTCTTTTTACAAATCCTCATGCATAAAAAATGTTTGTGCATCTTACAGCACCTACATACCTGATAGTGTGCACAACTAGGATCCCACAAGGTATCTAAGCAGTTATACCTAACCATCAAGACATGAAAAAATAGATAGGGATTATTCCCTGAATAGTTGGCAATAAAATTTCAGGGTTAAAATTTCTCATGACCGATAGGATTCTTTCAACTTGCAAATCAAATAAAATGAACTATATGCTCTGGATACTGCTCAAACTAAAATAATCAACTTGCTTTCAGCAAATTTCAGCTTAGTCCTAATTGACTGTACATCTCTTATCTATGAATGCCTGGTACCACAATTATCTTGCTTGCAAGACAGAGGAGTCACAGAAAACAAATATATATATATATATATATGTAAATATATAACTATATATATAAAAATATACATAGTGTGTTTTATCCTAATAGGATCTGACCTTCGGACATTTTAATTCATGGAGATTTCTGATCTGGCAAATGGGATACTGTTTCAAATGATACCTGATGAAAAGATACAAGAAAAGAAACTCCTAAAAAAAATTCCCAATGGTGCTTCTAAAGGATGGGCAAACACAGGCTATTTCGGCAACACCGCCAAACGTGCCTTGCTGAAAACAAAATGGTGCTAAATGGGAAACTGGTTCAGAACTAGTTCTGGCATATTCCATATTATCTTTTTTTTTTTTTATGCAAAATAGTCATTTATCCTGTCTTCATTATCTCCCTATTCCGTCTGCTAAAATCAGAGCTAGCAGCACATTTGCTCCTCATTGGTGTGACTGAGGATACCATCCCGTTCACAGCACATGCTATCCAATTCTTCCCACAATATTCATGCTATTGTGGGAAGAATTCCTCATTCTATTTTTGTACCATGACAGTTAAAGCAATTGCATTTTTTTTTTTTTCAATCTCGGTATTTTTTATTAATCTAGATGAACAACAATCATCAATCATTTCCTATTAATATGCACATTGGTCAGGAAAATATATTCTTTATATCTGAACTCATTAATCCAGTGTCTGTAACATCATAGCTGGTGACTGTGGAGAAGCTTGCAGAGCTGCAAATAGAGGATTACTACTCCAGGTGGAAAGAAAACCGCAGCTATGCACAAGCTGCAGTAAGGAACAGCAGATCCTGTTATTCAGGAAAACACCTGTAGAAATGACAAATGAGTAGAAAATAGGCCACAGGTGATGGACACAAAGAGTGGTGTTTGAACAGACCGCTTTTCTACAAATCTCCTTCAAAAAGAGTGTTTTTGCTCTGGATTGTACTGGGGATTTAGGGTTAGTGACAAGCCGAATAGGAGACTGAAAACCCTCTCTCCTGTTCAGTCTGCCAGGTTGCTGCCATATTTTATGGAAGG
>JAVCKT010002312.1:59667-84930 GCA_032273925.1 Rhynchotus rufescens
TTAAAAAAAAAAAAAAAAAAAAAAAAAAAAAAAAAAAAAAAAAAACGCTGTAAACTCAGAGACTTTAACTCCCAAACCCACTGTATTCTTGAGCCAAACAACTTCAGGAGAAGATTGTACTTGCTAGGTGGATTTTGATGACTTCCAATTTTAATACAATAGCATTACAATTACCATATTAGCAAAAACAGACAAAGAACACAAATCAGGGAAGCATAATAAGAAACAACGGATGATGGCATTTGCATTTCACAGAATATTCAGTGTAAGTGAATTTTTCTTCTTCTACTCAGCATCACAAATGTAAGTGTCTTGGAAGCTCACTGCAGTAAGCATTATGCCTTCATTTAAGGAATTTTATTTGCATTTGATTTGCCTTCAGTTGCTGAATAGGATATTAATTTTGGAGGTTTATAAGCACTTCTTAGGAAATAAAGCCACGATCCAAAGATGAGGAATCTCCATGTTTTTCCAACAGTTCTCACTCAGCAACTACTCTGTTTTTATTACATGTTTGAGAGTGGAATATCTCAGTACAAAATAATTTGATTTGTTTAAAGCTATATGCTCTGTTATTCCTTTGAAGCTGTTTTTGATGTAGATTATAGCAATCTTTTCATTAGCAGAGATTAACAGGTTTTATCAATATTGCATGCTACAACTTCTACAGTGAAATAGGGCAGAACTCTGTTCGACTTGAGCTCTGAAGCTTTGGCCAAGTTCACAAATCAAGACTGGAGAAACAACTGGACAGACCCTATGAACAATCACTGAAACCCGTTTAACACAAAACTTCGTATTTTTTTAAGCCTAGCTTCCCTACCTTGATGAAAAAGGTGAACAACAGAAAACAGAAGTAGAGAGAGAAACCTAGATAAGATAAAGCATTTTCTGTCGCAGTGAAGCTGAAAAGCTCTACGTTGACCAGGTACCACAGGCATGAATAACGGGCAAACAAAATAAGCAAGAGCTTTGCTAGATTAGATTTAACAGAACTTGAGGGAAAATTAAGCTAGATATGAATACAGAGGCATAAGAAGGGAAAATAAAGAATAGGTACAACAGTGAGACACATATCATAAACCTAAAGATGGGAAAAGCAGCATGTGGTCAAAACAGTAGTGGGAATAAAATTAACCTTGCATAGTCATCACACACTAAAGGGAAGGGAGAAGCATGGTAGAAAAAATCCTTATTCAAAAAAAAAAAAAAAAAAAAAAAAAAAAAAAAAAGGATTGCTGTAAAGGCTACACCCCAAATCCTGCCAAGCATCTTACTCTAACCGTGGTCACGGCAGGAATGTGGCCTGTGTTTGAGGTGACAGGATATAAACACAGATAAATCTGGATCTTCCATCCATTATAAGTAGCGTTTGAACCTCTCTCCGCTGTTTCTGCAAGTCCTGTGAGGACCTTTATTGAAGGACACATTGGATGGACTGTGGGATGCAATTCCCTTGGAGATTGTTACTGGGACGTCCACCCACCTCCACATTAATGAATTAGGAATGTTCTTCTGAGAGACTAGAGAATGTAATTATGTATTTTAAAGCTGGAAACGCTCCTGGAGAATTCAGCAATTTTATGGCTGCTCTGCCATAGCGCCAGCTGCACCAGCACTAGGTCCTAATGACAGCAAAAGCAGCAGATCCAGGATTCATGCTGGTTATTTTGTAAAACATGGGCCACTGGGAGTCATGTTCTGTTAGGAGATCTGTGAGCTTTTGAACTCCAACAATTAATAGAGAAAAATTAGTTCATGGCTTTTAGGGTGCAGGAGAGGCTGCCTAACAGCTGGTGAAATTCAATGGCTCATTTAATTCACTTTTTAGGGCCAGAAATAGACAAAGGTTTAGTGTATTCAGAAACTCCTCAAAAGTGGTAGGAGCTACTTTTCATAACAAATTCATCAGTATGGGTGATCTGGCTGAGGATTCATTAAAAGGAAATTTTAAATTGCAGACCATCTGTTAGTAATGAGCAAGGAATATATACTGAAGCAATTTCTGATGGGTCTAACGTGCAATTTGTAGTTGCACAGAATTCCTTGACTTAAAACTTTTTTTTCCACACGGACTGACTCCAAACTTTCTTTTTTTCTTGTTTGTAAGAGAAAATTCATTATTTCTGAGCTGTTATCAAAGAACGTGGGAAGCAAATGCTATCCAAACGTTTTTGAGAGGCTGCCTTTAAGAGTGGGCCTGCAAGCGTTCATAAAGTCACTCCAATCCTATTCCTGACTGTCGGGAGGCTCCTCTAGGTTCAGAGATCCACCCACGCTGCCAAACACCCCTTCAGCTGCAAGACTGTGGGCTTATGTAATTTCTTAATTCAAGGACTAAAGAACGCTGATACTTTCTATTCCTTAGAACATTTTTCCCTGGTTAAAATTCGGTTTCTATTGGAAAGTTAAAGTTAAAAGTTTAAATCACCAGTTCTAGCAGATTCCTCCTTTCTCCTACCCCTTCAGACATCATTTACTCACCAAGTGAAGTATCGTTGCAAAGAGCAATGGTAGGAGGCTGCTAAAAAGCAGTCGCTTTCCTGGTCTTTGCAATGGGAGGACTGATCTCTACAATTCATTTGGATGGAAACTAGGAGGAAAGTCCTGTGGTTGTGCGTGTCCATTCTCCCTGTAGGAGGTACCAGCAGAATCAGACTCTTCCGCATTCAGCTCCAAATGGTCCTTACTATTTGCAACATATGACTGAAACCTCTGGTCCTTTTATATCTTTAGGCACGCTCCATATGGAATAATTAAGGCAACTGCCTTGCTGCCTTCTGTAGGCAGAAGGTACAGCACCTTCACTTCTGGGTAGCAGGGCACATCAAACCAAGCTCAAAATTTGGCTGCATATGTTCCCCCTCTTTTTTTTTTTTTTTTTTTTCTTCTTCTTCTTTTTTGAATTCTATGAAAGTTATCTAATCTCAACACTAGTTAGCTGGGCTTAAACAACACTCGTTTCCAAGGCAAAAGGCAGGTCTTACACAGTAGATTCCTAGCACAGACACCTCCATTTCTAGCTATACCCTTCCACACACAAAGTCTGGAGTTGTTCACTGGAGAGACGCTCCCTCCGGTGCATCCCTTAGCACAGAAGATGAACAGAAACCTTCTGCTTAGCAGAGCCTAGTTGAAACAGGTATTTCTGCAGTAGCAGCATCTCAGCACCTTGAAAGTTCCTGAAACCAAATGCCAGGGAGGCAGGAGGGAAGCAAAGAGAGCAGAAGGACACCACAAGGAACCTTGAAGCAGCAACTACTGGTACGAACATGAATAAGAAAAGGAGGGACCATCTGCCCTATCTGCACAGCCTTGAAGAATTCCTCTGCAAACTGTCCCTTTTAGGGACAACAGCAGCGATACTCAAGTCTAAAAGCAACCTTAATAAGCTGAACAGCCATTTAATATTTTTGTTATTTTATAACCAATTTATAAATGTTATTTATAATTATTGTTTAATATTTAAATTGCCATTTAATAGCAACTAAAGCTAAAGCTGTGGATATAATGACGTCAGCATTCACAATACAGTTTTAGTTTGTTTTCACTGACCATATTATTTAAATATTTCTGAGCAATTAATAGACTAAAATAAGAGGGATAATCACACACCTACAAAAGCAATTATTATCGATTGCTGAAAAAACGTAATTAGTAAGAATGGCTGTTTATCCAAAGCATGACTTGCACAGTCACTATTGCAGTGTTCAATGCATATTTTAAGCTCTCTGTGTTGTATTTCTAGAGAAGGATATACAACAGTAAACGCCGACCAAAAGATCCAGGAGATGACTCTGTTAGTCAAGCCCATTGACTTACCAACTATCCAAGTGCCTCTCATTTGTTTGTTCTTTAGGTTTCTGTTTTATCTCAAAATTTCCAGTGCTGAATCCCTCAGGCTAGGAAAGATTGCTTAAATCCAAACAAGGCAGTGGTTTAAGTCTCCCAGCCTCATTCACCACTCCATCATAACGAGTCTTGCAACCAACGATGCAAAGAACTCGGCAGCACTCTGCTCACGCAGATGGAACAAAATCTTTCCATTTCACTGCAGCCACCAGGGATCATAGGAGCCCAGTCCTCCCTCGAAGGCCTTGGAGCAGCGTTGCCTTGTTCCTGCACGGGTTGCTCTGCTGTAGCTGCTCCTGGAGGCTGCCCGTGGGCAGACGACCCAGACCAGCTGGATTCCACCTCCTTGGAACGTGATAGGAACAGTAAGAACCCCAGGGAACAGCTTTATTCCCTAAAAGAAGTTCAGGTGCACACAATGAGGCTGAACATGCCACTATATTAAATTCTGCTAAAATGTGGTCAGTTGTTTTGGTGCAAGATAGTGAGTAAACAACTTACAGAGAAAAAAAATCCACCTTTTGATGCTGGCAGGTGGGAATAAAGTTGAGTGGGAAGACACGACTTTTGGAAGAAAAGAAACTTAAAAGCATCCTAGCTTTTTTCCTGAAAAAAGCCATCAGCAGCATTACCATCTGGCATGGCAGAAATCCCTCTTTCCTCAGACAGTAACGACAGGGCTGTAGTCATGTGAAGTAAATTATTTGGAAACCCGAGCAGGAGAAGGCTATTCAGATACTGAGCATTTAGTGGGTTTTTCATGAAAAATAACCATTGCACCGCAACATTGATGTGATAAATTTAGCTTAACCACCTCAGAGGGTTTCTAACTCAGGTCAAGGGCAAGTCAGCACTTAAAATTAACCATACTTCACAGATACAGGAATTAACGTTTATATGCAAAAAAAAAAAAAAAAACCAAAAAACAGACCTGCCCAGTGCTAAGAACTGCCTCTCCATATATTAAAATACATATAAAACCAAAGCTGGCATAGTAGATAGAGCAACATGAATGGGCAGTGCTGATCTGTGTAATATACACGTATTTAGATCGACAGGGATGGCAGCAGACTCTGGTGTAGGAGGTTTTACACCAGGAAGCTCCTTCCCTGATGCTAAGGGCCCTCAGGGATGAGGGGGAGCAGACCAGGACAGCACTTTAAGTACAGCACTAGTGGTGTCCAGCCCGTGGAAGGACATTAAGGAAAAGGGAGAGCCTCAACTTGAAGACTGGTTGCGTGGAAGGAGATTATGGCTTTCCATGAGAACTCACCTCCAGCCTGGAGTGCTCCTGGACAGCCAAGCACACAGCAGGAAATATCCTGGATATTCTTGCAAACAACTGAGATTCCTGTGACATTCTCAGCAGCTGGAAAGGGAGCCAATTCCTACTTCTGGCCGAATATGGAAGCTATGGGCATTTAGGGGAAGAGGAAGCTTGACTGCATATGAGGATCACTGAATGCAAACTGGTTTTCACATTCCCAGGAAGTCACCAGGATCTCGAGTGCTTCCCGTGACCCAGCGCTCAAAGCTTTCCCTTCAAGAACAACTACCCTCTTTCTAGCTGTATAAGATATAATCACACATAGCAAGTGAGAGAAGATAACATACAGGAATTTATTTTATTACTTTATTAAATTTACTCCCTCTAAGAATAAGGCATTCAAATCCATTTAAACTATATCCCGCTTTAATAAATAAACCCGGCCAAAATAATTATTTTACCTTTGTGGTAACAAAATAACATGCCTGAGGGAGGACCTAAGGACATCACAATTTGCTGCAGAGCAATCTTGCAGCCACGCAGTTGGGCAATCTTTAACTTCAGCATCTCATACATACAGCTGCAACACTGACAGAACCCAGGGATATTTGAATCAGTTTAAACTTCCATAAGATGGAAGTTTGGAATGTGTAAGTCAAATATTGATACTAATTGGTTTTTCAAGAGTACCTTCTGGGAGGCAGCAGATGTATAATGCTGCTGAAAATGAAATGGACTTTGACAGGTATGCTAAATTCTGCTTAGGCAGGCTTCGGTGGGAACTGGCCCTCCTTCATAATTTAAATTACCGCTCTGGCACATTGAAATGCAGAAGGCAGAGCCTCCGTTCATAGGATTCTCCTGGTGTTAAAACTGCAGAGCATGAATTTGTCTTAGTGTTTGTTCCTAGGATTATCTCTAGGACTTCCCTTATTGTAAGAAAAGTCAGAAAGGGAAGAGAGTTAAAAAAAAAAAAAAAAAAAAAAAAGGGAGAACAAAATATACAACTATGTATTTCTGCTTTAAAAAATGATTTCATAACACAATGTAGCAAAGAATAAGGCCAATGTTAACCAGTTTGCAATGCATTAGGCTATATATTTTTTAATTTTATGTGCATTTGCCTCAAAGAGTTTTTTTTTTTTTTTTTTTTAATGAGTTCCTTCGTCTTTTTAGACACTCTTTTAGGGGCTAATTTGGCCCTATTCTATTTTAGGCTAATCTAGACCAGTCTTGGTTTTCCATAGACTGTCTTTAAGCTAACCAAGGGTATTACCTCTGATGTTTAGAGCTGAGGCTGTCCTCAGGTACCATCTTATGTATATATTACGGGCACGCTAACCCAAAAGGAGGAGATTAGCAGGTGTCCCAGTCCCTTTCCTTAATAAACGTGTCTTAAATTTTACATCAGTGTTTTACCTGCCATGTTGGGGTCTTGTTAAGGAGTCTGAATTACAGAAAAAATAATTTCTAATTAAGTACAATATGTATAAATATATTTAAAGCATGGCAAATTGAAGAAGAAAATTTTAAGTCACCTTTGTGTTTACAGCAAATGCCTCTCTGCAATGAGCTATCTGCCTCCAGAGGGTGGAGAGGCGTCTAGCATTCAAGCAGTTCTTAGAGGATGATGACAGCAAAGCTCCTAAGATTAATTCCAACTCCTGGGTGGCTGTTTATGAGCTCTAAATTAGTAAGTCAAGAAACAAGTAAAAATCTATATTTCCCCAATTAATAGTTTGTAAGAGTCATTAGGGTTAATAGCAGAGCAATGCAACTTTTTGGCTTTGCCCTGCAAAATTAATTTTGTAGCATCAATCAAGACCTCCAGTGCAAGATCCTTTTGCAAGCGAAGATGCTCATTCACTGCAAGATTTTCTTTCCTGACTGATCTAATTTTGTGTTCCTCAACATAAATAAGTGCAAATATTTAAGACAGACTGCATTGCACTACCACAAACACTGCTCAGCTCCTTGTAGCTGGAAAAGGAGAATAGTTTGCACGAGGGAAAGAATTTGGGGAGCTAGAACCAATGCCATTATCTGAGTAGGAACTGGGGGTAGAGACCAAAGCCACTCACCTCCACGCCTGTGAAAACTGCAGTTGTGGTTTAGTTGTGTTCAAGAAAACATTTTTGGCAAAATTAAGAGTTTTAAGGAGCACAGACCATGCTGGCTCTTTCAATGTGGAAAGGACTTCCCATCTATGATTAAAAAGGCTCACCATCTAAGCAACCTTTTGCTCAACAAATTACAAAATGAGTATCAAGAATTCTGCAAAATAGTATTCACATTATTACGCAAGTTGACTACATTTTTTTCTGTTCTAGGTCAAGCTTGACAGTTTCTGAGGCTCAGGACATGATGCAACCAGCCAAGTGAGAAAGGGACCTCTCAAGGGCATACAAAATTGGTATCTGCTTAGACAGAATTAAGTTCCTGCGTCTTTTGGACGAATGGTCAGTCCAACCAGTGTAAAATCTTCTAGATTCAATTGACAGCCATTAATAAAACATTATGAACATTGCTTATTACAGTTAAAAAAAAAAAAAAAAAAAGTAGACTCTAGTTTCCTTCATCCAATCAGCAGCAAAAAAATGAGAGAAACAAATGGGAGAGCAAACTCCAAAGTCGACCCTATTTTGAAATATGATGTGATTATTTTCTTTTACTTTGACAATTTGCAGTGACCTACCATGAAAAAAAATAAAATAAATAAATATAAAGAGTATGATCAGCTTGCTTAACTGATACAAGAAATAAAACTACAATTGCTTCAACAGATGAGAACAGCACTTCTTGTCCCCATTGCAGCCACTGGCCTGGTAGATCCAATTCCAACACAAATTCTGCTGGTGATTCCCTTGCTCAGGGCTTGCTAGCAAAAATTATTTGAACATAGAGCATGGAGGGTTTCTTCCCAGTGACACCCATTTCCCATTCTGATTACATATAACAGCACTTTAAATTTAACCTTATAAACTAACCAATTAGAGGCATTAAGTTGCTCTGCTCTTCCAGAGTTTGGTGAAAAAGGGTGAATTGGGTGAGAAGCCCTGAACGTAGAAACGTGCCTTCCATGTGAGGTGTGTCCAAAGGAGCCCCAAGGAAGGGTGAGGAGCAAGGGGGCTCCCCACCACGCCGCCGCCTCCCAGCACTCACCTGCTGCTCTAAGTGCCTCTCACCCACTGCCCAAACCTGCCAAGCCTTCAAAGCCAATTACACACAGGACGGTGGCTGCTGTCAGGCCAGCTGTCCCTGCAGTCCGCAGGGGCTCTCACTGCCCCTTTCCAGTCAAAAACACATTCAACGACATGGTTGTTTTTCTCAGCTGTGATTCACTCGTCTGACTTTTACTTCGCGTATAGGAATGAATATTTATGCATAAAAATAGTATTTTAAGATTTGCGTATTTACAACTATAATGAAGAACTAAAAGCCATTTCAGGATATTAATATCAAGCTACAGTTTTAAGGTGGAACAAGTAAACTTTTAAGTTATGAATGTGTCACCATTTCTGTGACGGTTCTTGACACTGAAATAGAAAAGATGGTTGAAGTCCTTTCTTCCCAACATCTCTTCTACCTGACACATGAATATCCATGCAGCCATTTCTGACAACATGCAGTAGGTACAACTTGGAACAACTGCTTAAAGATCTTAATCCAAAAAGAAAGGCTGGAGCTGGCTGAAGGTGGCCATCCTGATCTTACGGCAAGTCATACACTACGCCTAGTGCCTAAAATAACTTAAATATCCAGACATTACAGAGAAACAAGTTGCTCTTGCTCAGCAAGATAGAAATAATTGTTTTTTTTCTTTTAATCAGAACTTAATAATTTGAATCACACTGATCTAAACAGTACAATATTGTGCTACTAAACTTGCTTTGTCATGACAGGTACTTTCATTTCATTATTATTTCTTGAGGGAATGATTCTCCCCCTTACCCATACAAAGTTTAGCAATGTTTTACTCAGTAAAGACAGCTCCAGCTCTCTGTAGAGACAGGACAGGATTCCAGAGACACGAGCTCTTGTTCCAGCACAGCCTTCAAATGCTGTGGAAAAAGAGATCTACTGTGGCCTTTCACTGAAACCAAATAGTTAATGCAAACCTTTGGTTTGCCCACAATGTTTCCAGTATAGAAGTTTTAGATCCTGGCTATATCATCTGAAGAGAAAGTCAAGGTTTCCAATTTGAGAGCCCTGATAATTCTGCTGCATGACAATATTCAGAATGTCCTATTTTCAATCCATTGAGAAGCCACTAAATCCATGCTCTTGCAAGGAGGACCTCGACGACCACAGAAAGCTGTCAGAGGTTTGATGACCCTCTCAACAACACGTTTCAGTAGATGCTGAAGAGCCAGTCGGTGGTGGCAGCCATCACCAGCAGCCTCCCTACACACACACAGCTTCTCCATTTCTGCTTACCCTGACAGCAATGTCAAAATGCCCCCTCAGAAAAAGGGGTATTAAGGAAGCAGAGAGCAGGATAATGAGAATTTCACACTTCTGGCATTTATGAAATTCTCCCTTGCTGTGAAAACCCAATCGAAATAACTCTCACAACTTTCCAAGGCCACAAAAGCCTCAAGCCGTAAGTAGTTTTTGTGTTCATATAAAAGCACTGAAGGTTCTGTACTAACAATTCAAATCATTTTACTAACCCAACAACAGTCCATGCAGAGCACAGAATTTGTGAGAGGAACGAGGAGGAAGCAGTTTTGAGGGATATCATCCCAAGACTGTAAACATAAGGTGGGTGGACTGAGGAAATGAGGCCCTGCATGTGTGTGACCATCCACTAGACACGGGAGACCTGACGAGTAAGACATAATCTGTCTGAAAAGAGAATGGATTCGGATAGATTTGGGATGTTTCCTCATGCTTGGGAAATCACTTGCTGTAATGCCCACCTGAAGAGTGTACAGTAGGCCCAACAAAAGCAAACAGAGCAAAATCATCATGATAATAAATATTTAAAGTCGATGTCCCTTCAGTGACCCCACCTGGAAACTTAGAAATGTCACCATCTATCAGCATCACAATCAGAGCATAAACCAGTGTCGCTGAAAAAGGTCAGAAATCAGAAAGAAATGCAAAAAAACAATCCTCCTGGAGTGCAACAGCAGCTCCAGATGTACACACATTTTATGCATTATGTATCCCTGATTTGTATCAGGGCATACATAAGCGTGCATAGAAGTCCTAGAATAAAGGAACAGAAAAAAAAAAAAAAAAAAGGAGCATTTTTCTTTTTGTAGTCCATTTAGAAAAACAAGGAGAGAAGACGACGATAGATCTATCTAAATAACACCACCACAAACTCTGCAGCCACTGGAGCTTGCTTGAAGGTTTTGAAGTATAAAGTCTGAAAGGTCAGATGCTGAGCTGGTCTAAAGGCAGCATCTCCACAAATTTCCAAGAGTCTGTGCTTACTAACACCGCCTGAACATTCAGCTTCCTGACCCTGCAGAGAATTTAGCAGAAATTCACACCCATGCTTACCATAAGGGTACACCACAATGGGGTCTAAGTCACCAGAATATGCATCTAAAGCAAAAAATAACAATTTACTGTTTGTGTAGAAAAGCCACTGCTTCTGGCACACACACCTCAGACCAAATGGGCACGGGTCTAGTCAACAGATAATATTCTATGCTGGGAATATTCTATTTTATAGTAATTTTATTACGTCACAAATTGAGTAGAGCTGCTAGAATAGAGGCAAACTTGCTTAGTGCAGCCTCAGTTGGGCATATCACGTTCTCATTGAAGAGGATTCCGAAACTCCTCACACTTTGTCCCCCGGCCGTCTCCGATTCAGACCCCGGGTGATGAAGCTGGAAGCAGCTCCTTGCAGCAGCTTTCTGGCCCTCATGCTCACAGTGTCAACCATGGGCATTTCTCCCCAGAGCTCTGTCATGTTGGCTCCTCACTGCAGCAAACCAATTCTTCTCATTTCCTTTCTGATTCGTGTCCTAACCTAGTCTCTGAGGCTGTAAATACCTAAAAGCAAGAGAGGTAGGTGGATCTTGTGTTAAGTACACGTTCCTCCTGCTCTTGTCCACCTCCAACTTCATTATTTGACCAAGGTAATAGCTCTGCCTATAAACTGTGTGTACACTGCACCTAATTAAGATGCCTTCCTCTGCCATGTGCTCACACACGCACAAGAGGACTCTCCAGACAGCAAAGTATCTCCTTTGCCTAAGAAAGATATAGCAGGCCTAGAAGCAAAGTGTAAGGGCAGCTTAATTTAGGAGACTGAGGTTTATTTCTGTAGAGGAGGTATGAGCCAAGAGCACCGCCAAGCATCTGAAAACTCCTCAGAAGATGCTTCTTTGTCCGTAAGAAAGTAGGAAATGAGCTCAGAGAGCCCAGCCCTTGTGCCGTGCCACCACACCAGCGTGCAGGAGCCTTTGCTGGGAAGGAGGCAGACACAGGTCATTTAAAAATATTCCAACAAGGCTGCTGTAATGAAAAGCTAAACCTGGGGCTTTGTGTTTGCCCTAAATTCACAACACAATGCAACCTGCTTGCGCAGGACGAGCACCGGGCTTTGCAAAGCAAGGAGTACAGGCAGAGACTTCTTAAAATAAGGCTGCAGGGAAAGCAAGAAAGCCCCTGGGAGCCTTTGAGCTTCAGTGAGAAGCAAGTCTCACAGCAGCGAGATACGAGATCAGTGCTGGCCAAGCAGTGGGCAGGATTTCAAGGCAGCAGGATGTTCTGCTCCTACATGGCAGTGTTTAATTAAGGCTGACCCACACCTACACGCGGGTCAACAGGTACCTACGCGTTGGACATAGGCAGAGTGCACGGAGAGCCCACGAGCCCCCTTGGAATCTCATCCCAGGGTGATCCGCTCTGGACAAAGGCCAACAAGAAAACATAGTTCTCGCCCAAAGGGCAAGCCCAAACACCCAATGTTCTGCTCCGAGAACATGCAGTAAGCTGAAAAGAGACCCCAGTGTGCAAGTGTCTTCACGAGCTAGGCTGTTGAGGGCATTTTTTTTTTTTTTTTTGACAGCAAATGGCTTTTATCTACCAGCTAAGAGGGAAAAAAAGCGGTTCACTGAGCTAGACCTAAACCCTTGCCTAGGGGCCACCATCCCACTTTGCCTTCCTCTCCTCTCATAAATCTTAGGCTCTCTTTTCACCGAGTCTGCTCCCCGTGTCAGGGCTACGCTGCTGTCATCACTCACGTCAGAGACATCGACAGCAGAGCGGGAGCAGACAGGAGGAGAATTTGGGTCCCATTACAGCCCTGACAGCAAAAAGGTCAAAACAGCAGGTAAATACAGCCGAGTGGCTCCGATACTCGCAGCCACCCAGGCTGGCTTTGCTTCCCGAGTAACAAATCCAAGGGGATTCTTACGAGCCCTCGGGCAAGTGAGGACACTGCCTTCCCTGCAAAGGGCAGCAGCACATTCCAAGCCAGGAATGAGACTCCATATCCCACCAAACAGGTGACGCCAACCCAGGATGAAGTGTCCTTCAGTGCATATGTTAAATATTAACTTAATATTTAGTAGAGCTGTGTTCTGCTGTCCGATTCCACTTGGCTTTCACCTCATAACCAAGCCAGCATGTTAAAGGCTACTGCCAAGGGGAATAAATAACTTGTTCTCTCTGCCCTTGTGGAAAAGGACAAGAAGGAACAGAATTAGGCTGCAAGGAGAGATTTAAGTTGGACATTATGGTTATTCTGCGGGACATGATGGGTAATTAACCAGGACAACAAACTAAGCTGCAAAAAGGGAGTGGAATCTCTATATCATTTTAACCTGGTCTTAAAAGTAAATAGGCATTCAAAGCAGGGGAATGGATTTCAGGTTTATTCAGCCCTATAAAAGGAGCACATATATAAAAAGAAAAATACATAGGAGGGATGTTACAAAGTACTCTATGTTGAAATGCATAAAGTGGCCTATTGCCAGATCTGCACTTCCTGAATACCTCTCAGAAAATTATATTCTCCGTTTTCCTCATCGGAGCATTCCTTCTACTACGGAATAATACGCAGCTATCCATAAGTAGATGATTTCATTCTTGTGAATGGTCTTTAGCTTTGACGTACACATCACTAGGTACCAGAGCACAGAGATTTCTAACTTGCCTTTTGAGCCACTGCAACATTTACACGAGCGTTAACGCTATAAAAACTAAACATGCACCACCACAAAGACAACGGCTATGCTCTTCAAACCACTTGTACGCAGACCCCTTAATACACAGGATTTTATAGGGCAATGGTGAGTCCAACTCCAACTGAAATGCAGGTTTGGAAAGAACATGGGCTTTAAGTGATTATGACAGAAACCCTCCGGCCTGTTAATCCCGTTACCCTCTGTATCTATGGGTTTGCACAAACTGCCCGATCCTCTTCCTCCGAGACTGTTTGCTAATTCCAACCGTACTGAGGACAAGGAAATATCATTCCCCAGGGAGCGGGGCCTTGTTGCTTAGCAGCATGTCCTGCCTGCTCACCTGACCAGCTCTCCCCTCATCTGGAGAAGAATTATATATACATAAAAAAAATATACACACACACACACACACACGCATAGTGAAGTTCTGCTATTATCATCATTACTCCATAACGAAACAGCACTGGACAGAGAAGAAAGGAATACTTCTCAGCTCTGGAGAAATTAATCTGACATTAAAGAAGTTGGAAAATTCCGCATTTAACACAAATTTTCCTTTAGCAATAGACTAAAGGAGGATGAAAGGCGTGATGGTGTTTTGCCATTCAGGGGGGAGTGACCTAACATGGCAAATTAAGAGTCCACATGCATTTGTTTCCCAATAGATAACCAAGCTTGCACCCCATGCAAGACTGCAAAACACTTCATGAAATTTAAGATGGGCATAAAGTTCAAAATTCAGATTTTCAGTGACATGAACACTCAGGCATGGCAGTAAGAGACTGACCTGTGTTATCAACATTTACTCACCTAATTCTACCCCAGTTTTGTATTGGAACCTTGGCTGATTTACCTCAAAGGAAATAAACTACCTCCAATAAACAATTAACTGTCACTAAATGCAGAAAATTTGGTTGTGAAACCAAACAAAATAGAAGGTTTACCAGTCACTATGGCAACAATTTGAGGAGAGGAACAGAGGTGTCCTTGGGACACAAAGGTTCAATACACTGGTCACATTCTTAGAATTAGACATAAAAAAATGCTCGAATTATCTACCCTCACCAATATAAAATCCGTAACTAGACCAAACTCTTGAGATAAAATGACTACCACTTATTTTAAACTTTGTAGTGGATTTTTGGTTTTATTTTTCATTTTTAAGTATCTGGATTATGGTCAAGCTTAAAAACTACGGCCAAGAGAGTTCCAGCATGTCAGAAGCTGAACTTACCTGGCCATGCCTCCTGCCTTGACCCCATCACAGCAGCAGCAGGTTGGAGGATCACCACGACACAAAGCCAAAATGAAGCCTTCCTCAGGCCATGTTACGTGGTGCTCACGGAGCCAACTGTTGGGATCACGTTGCTGAAGAGCTAGACCATCATATCTAAAAAGAAAAAAAAAAGAAGTTAGAAATTGCCATCTCAGGACTGAGATATTATCTGCAGCATATTTGATGCCTATCCCTAACAGAGAAGTATTTAGCAAGCAATAGTTCTCTAGTACTTTCAAAATATAAACAACTTTTAATGCAAGAAAAAAAAAGCGGAGAAAGATATTTGAAAAATGAATTTAAGTCATCTCTACGTATGGACCTTATTCTTTAGTAATAGTACTAAAGTTACATTAAAAATATAAACTTGAATCTGCAGCTAGGCAGCTCACAGCAAATAACACAAGCCCAATCAGCAAAAACTTAATGTTTTCCTGCTGCTTCATTTTTAAAGTATTTCCAAGCTGAAGTTAACCCGCAGCCTTGCACTATGCGGGAGGCAAAACCCACTTGGAGAAGGGCCCTCCTCCTCCTCCCCTCAAACATTTCACACGCTCCAGCCCTAAATGCACCCCGCGAGCAGCACATGCTGCTCAAAACCTCCCAGGGCCCACGTGGCATCTCCCTCTGCAAAAGGAGACGAAGAAAAGCAGCTTTTAGTGCATGCAGATAAAGCCACTCAGGATATTGATTTTTTTTTTTGAATAGCATCATGCGCTGCGGTTCGGATTGCTTAGCATAGATGGATAATAACACGGAGCATACGCAGGGGAAAGCCATTAAAATGGGAGAAAACAAAATAGCCTGGGTCGAGCTAAATTGAACCCTCCGAGATGCTGAGGTTTGGCTTTTAAGACCAAAAATAAAGCAGCAGGTACTGGAATGGAAATTAACATTTCTTTTCAAGGAAGGCAAAGATCAGATCTATTAACAAACTATTCTCAAATGCATGACCCAGGGAAAACTTTTGCGTTTTGATGTTTGACAGAGGGACTGATCGTTTTACAAGCTCTCTTCTGCCAACAGTGGATAAAAAGCTGATCAAACAATAGGTAAGACTCTTATTGTACCCTTTGAAAGAGATGATTGCATTTTCTTCCCGACCAAAAGGAACAGAAACAGATATTTTTCAGATCAGGAATCTTTCAGAGATATCACCAAAGTCTCCATACACAAAAATGGCCACTAAAAATGGACAGTGCAATGAATCTGAAAAATACTCCTTAGATATGTAGGGCAATAAGTAATAAAACACCAGTTTGGTCTCTTTTTGACAGTGGATGGTCAATCTGTGTCCAACTCTGAAACATCTGAGTGTCCATCACAGCTGTAGACTCAGCTACTCCATATGGACTCTCCAATTTGATGGTAGAATTGGGGTGCTTCTCTTTCAGAGAAGGATTTTTGCCAATTTGCCATTTTGTGCTACAAGGACTGTATTGAGAACAGAATTGAGACAGCAACGGGGGTTCTCTGAGGGTTGTTCACCCCCAAACCATGTGGAAAACACACTGTGCTCATGGACACCAACGTTAAAACTACCCAGAACTCAAATCCTGGCGCCTTCTTTTATGCTGACTGCATATAAAGAGCTTCACTACAATTGTAACCAGTTAGCCAGTCATGAAAAAATAAGCATCAGAATCCCATTCCCACTAGCTCAGAAGAAAGCTATTGCTAAAACATTTGCTTCTTAATAACACAGTTAGGATACAAGAATATTTTACAGCAAGAATAGCTGCTTTACTTTGAGTAGAGAGACAAGAGAAGAAAAGCAGCTTAGAGTAGCAATAGATAAAACACACTTCACTTTTCTCTTGTAGAACAGAAGTCAGCACCTCTGGGCTTCCATAGTGCAAATTAATGAAATGGAACAAACCGTCCTCTGTAAATCAAGCTTTTAGATTACAGGATTTGTCATTGAATATTCTATAAAAATAAATTTGTATAAAGCTGGTGGCATTATGAAGATGACACCTGAGTCTGAAGCAATGGAAAGAAAAATATTTCACCGATTAAAAGTTCTTGGATTAATCTGTGCAGTGTAGCTGTCACCCATGCATTTCTTTGTCTAAAAGAGGACGCGGTTACAATAAATTCTTTTGTTCTGCCAGTGGCAGATCAAAAGTGGATATGAGAAAAGGAAGAATTCCTTTGCTTCCCTGTTTATCATTTCATGTCTGTTTATTCTGCACTCCTTGCAAAGAAGGAAGGCTTGAAACGGGGAGTTTATTCTAATTATGCTCAAGCAGTTTTGCAAATGATTAAAACGCGTGATCCTCGAGGGTGATTACGCTGGTAACAAAAGCAGCCCTTTGGAGGATACGGGGCCTTGATCTGTAAACACAACTGGAGGTAAAAAGGGAGCTTTAAGCAGGGTTGTGCTTCAGAAATAGTTAACTAACTGCCATTTAAGAGGTTAAAGGGGTTAATTATGATTTTGCTATATGAGAAAAAGGCAGCAGAAAGGCTTGGACAGAAAAGGGACCGTGAACTTTATATATCTCCTCGTGTTGTAACTGGGAGACTATGAGGAAATGCACCGTACTTGCTGGTGTACTTCAAGGTCCAACTAAGACAGGAAGATACCACTTAAATGTCTAGAGCAGCTTTGTAGACTTCTACCTTCCTGGCAAATAAAGAAATAGCTGAATGTATCCTTGGGACAGTGACTGCACTGACACAATGAGTCAAATGAGGGAACCTGGATCTGCACACACCTGCTTTGCTTTCATTTATTTCACTAATTTTGCAGCAAATGAGACAAACCATCTCCTTCCACTGTCTCTTTGCTGTCCTGACAGCCAAACATTTGTACCTGCTCTTGCTTCATCATCCTTAATTTAAGCTCCCTTTGCATATGGTTTCCTTTAAGTGTGACAGGCAAACCACTTGAAAGAAACAAAATACTATGATTAGCTATTGAAATACAAAGTTTAATTATTTCCAACAGCAGCTTTCATCAGGGCAACTCCTGCCAAAGAAAACCCTCTCGTTAGCAGCAGGACTTACCCTGTTCTCTCCAGCCAACACTGAGCTAGTACACGTGCCACCCAGGAACAGAAAGAAAATAACTTATTTTGTCTGACACTGATGGATTAAAATTAAATTATAAATGAATTAGATACATTATAGATAATTGTTTTCATAGCTGCAGTTACGAGATATCAGAAATTCAGTGCAAATCTCGTGTCAAATATTATTTTGTGACTTCCCTTGACAAACAGATGGTCTTCTCCAACAAGAAGGCACGCCAGAGAGAGAAGAATGAACCTGCACTAATTCTGACAGTATATATTCAAGAGGAATTAAACATTTCTTCAGTCTAAATTTAAATAATCATTAAAATCTCAAAGCAGTAGCAGACAATGTTTGGCTTCCACACTAGAATAGCCCACGTAATGGCACAGAGGTCTTCAGCAGCCCAGCATGACCATATGCAACGTAGGAGCCCAAACATATTTTTTCTTGCTTTAAATTGAATTGTACCCTTTGCTGGGAGCTATTTCATCCTATAATTATCCAGGAGTGCAAATGTTATCTTATAAAAGCAAAAAGCCAAGGGGAAGATGGCAGGAGCATAGCCCCAGGCTAAGGTCCACCTGGGACTGCTGTGGATACCTTGGCAATGTTGGGAGACCAGCCCCAAGTTCCCCCAGATGACCATGGCAGACACCAGCACTCAGCTCCCACTGCCCATGAAAACTCATGGGCAAAATTGTGAGAGCTCATAGTGCCCCTCACACCTTTAAAGAGGAGGCTGCTGGATCTTCACCTGATGAGGCATCAGATCATTAACACCAAGACCCAAATCATCATCATCTGTTGTAAACTGTACTGCCTGTGACATGCCCCACACAAAGACTAGAAAAATACTGTCAGCAGAGGAGGGAAAATAACCAACCAGTATAAGTGGTTTTGGATGGATAACCAACCATACATTTGTTTGAATTCAAAATTATTTTGAAAAATAATAATGGATCTGAAACAACATGGTCTTTATCTGTTGAAAAGTCCAAAGTTTCTAACTGGAACCTTACTAAAATTCTAACTTGCTACTCAGCAACTCACTTATTCCTGATGCCCAAATACGATTTATTCATGAAAAAAAATCTATACGCAAGAAGCCCTCATCAACAGCAGCTTCCGCAAGGCTGGCCTCACCGCAGCCCCAGAAGGTACCATTCCTTGAGCTCATCTTAAACTGATAGGACCTACAACCCAGCTTCATTCTGATGAATAATCCTGCAGGAAATCCTCTGCAGTAACATTTGACAAATATTCGGTTAAACTAAAGAATATCAGCCCAGCGAAGCAAACTTACTATGAAAATCCAAAATTGCACTTCCTCCCTCATTTAAACTAAAACTCTATGTTATGAGAAAAATCCAATCATACTTTGTTACTGCAGAAAGAAGACGATTTTTTTTTTTTTAATCTGTCCATACCCTTTTTTAAAGCAAGAAAACCCACTTCCATTTCAGGCCATCATGGCATGCCATATTTATCCTTATGCTTACACGGATGGAACACAGAATAAATTCCCACAAAGTCTTTTATGCAGCCCCAGATCCTAAATCAATAATATTAAATAAAATTTGTCCTTCATGTCTTTCACATTTATTCTTCTTTTTTTGAGAGATAAACTTGACTTATAAAACATCCCTGAATTGAAGAGAGCTGCTGTTGAGGGGGCACACGTTGCCTGCAACCACGTCCTAACGTGGGCCGCCTCATCTCATCACTAAGTGCTTACGGCACAACTGTTGAAAAGGAACAGCTGTTTTTTCAGGCCTTGAAGTTTTGCCACTTTGGGAGAAAATCCACTTTGCACCTACTATTTTTCTTTTCTGGGAAGGTGATGTAACATGAAGTGGTCTCTTGTTTTGAGCAGAGCTTAAAACTACGGAAGAATTCAAGCCCAAGCCAGTACCTTTCATCAATTCCTACTAAAACATAATCTCTTTAAAATAATTCTGAAAATTCAGTGCTAAAAGCAATGACACGACCATCCACAGAATTACCCTGAAAGGAAACGGCAAAGCAAACAAGCAGAACAAGAAATAAGCAATATAAATATATAAAAGAAGACAGCACAAAGACAGACCCTCCAAGCTCAAACAGGTAATTGGATTATGGGCTACCCACAATAAGGAGCAGAGCTCCCTGAACGTGGCATTTTTGCTGTCACGCACCTACAGCAAAGGCAGGAGCAAACGTGCCTCTTGCAGCACGTCCAGAAGTAGCTAGCAGCTTCACAGAGCTTTCAACAGTGATTTTTATAATTGTTTTTCCCCAAAAAACACATTCTTTCATCACACTCAAAGCATCGCTCCCTTCTAGTTTGTCCCTGGGCACAGCAGCAGCTCGTGGCGCACATCCTGCTCACTCCTGGCGACACGGAAAACTCTTCGGGACTTGCAATTTCCTAAGCAAATATTTTTAAGCATTAAGGAATATATAAATGCTAAAAGCTTGGCCTTCTCTATGAGTCTTTGGCTAATATCGAAGGAATAAAAAAGCATTTAGCAAAATCTGTTCATCTGCAAATTAAGATAATACTTATCAAAATTCAATGTTTAACCTGAAAAAAATCTAAATATAAATACACACACATACGTATACATATATATATTTAATTCCCCTTACCAAAGCTAAGTTAAAAAACCCCAGCAGCGCTGGATTCGAGCCCTGCTTGCTTATTTCTGGATAGCTGTGGTAACCACTCAAACACAACGCTCAGAAGCAAGGGCACAGAAAACCAAAGGTCTTAAAATGGGGTGAAAAATAGTCTGCAAATTAAGTATATTTTTTTTCCTGGAAAGAGAATAGGATTTTTCACAACAAAATAAATTAAAGAGCATTCCAGAAAAGACAATGCCACAGCAATCCAGCTAACAAATGAAGATTTGTGTGTTTACTTCTCGATCCCACATTCCTCTTCGAAAGCGTTCCCCAGGGAGTTACTATAGCTGAGAGGAAGCCGTAACCAGAGCAGAAGCTTTATGGGCCTATTTATTCTGCTATTCTATAAAAATGCCCATTAGTTACTGGTATTTCCCACTTCACAGGGTGTGTATATTGTGAGAGGCAGGAAAGCCTGTAAGTGAAACAGCCACACTGCGTGGCTGGGGCTTGGTACACCTGGAATGAACCTGCTTAAGTAACTTGCAAATAGAAGTTACTTCACCTAAATGGAAAGGTGAATGCCAATCCTGACAGCACTAGGGCTAACAGGAATTTTAGATCCTTCTGATTTTTTTGCCACCTTTCAAGACACTTGGAAAAAAACTGTGACGCACTTACATGGGAACTGATACTGGAGAAGGGTGAACGTCAGCTGGGCAGAGCAACACATTTGATAAACAGCAGGGGGAAAGGCGTGAGAAGGAAGTGAGAAGCATGGTGGGGAAGAAACCATGAGCAAGCACCTGAGCATTAAGCAAGAAAAAGTCATCACTGAAGCTCTCACCACTTCTATAGCCTTCTATGTTTCACATATGCTAAGAAATACTCTTAACTATAGACCAATAGCATCCAGCAACAAGCTGTAGTCATTCAAAGCTTGGATCTTGCATTGTTGTTAATTCATACATTTCAAAATACACACAAAAAAAAGATCTTGAAAGCAGAATATTGCTCTGATCTCATAGGTGAAGGAGAACATGAACATTGCTCCACCATGCAATTATATCCTCATCAATACCTACCTTCAGTCATTACTGTGCCCGTTACATGGGTTCAGGGTCATCACGTCATGCTCCTTTTAGAAGTAGATATCCTCTGAGCTGAATTTAGATCATACTGCATAAGTAAGGAGCTAAGACTGTGTCTGTGGACCAAATCCATCCTGGCTTCTCAAAGCTCAAGGCCAACCATTCTGCCTCACAGTATCTAGAGGTGCAAAAACGGTCTTTGACCATAGTGTGAGGTCCCAGAGACTGCAAATAGATTTTTTTTTTGTTTCTCACCTCCTCAGCAGGTGCAAGTTACGCAGGACCTGACATCAATGTGTCAAGACAGGTCAAAACAGTCCTAAAAATAAGTTGTCTAAGACAACTTCCACCACATTTTCCTCCCCAAACTATGTAAGGTTACACATCTGATATTCACCTACCCAAAAGCATTCATACTCCATTAAAAGTAGCTACTGAAATCCCACAGAATCAGAGTCAAGGATAACAGCACCACGATCTCAATCCAGATTTCCATGGCTTAGCTGAGATCCATGTTCAAGAAAGGAGAAGGAACATGTGGAGATAATATAATTTTTAAATATAACTTGCGAGAAAACTCTCAAACTCATTTCCAGAATCTGCATTATAAATTGAAGACAACATTTCAGGGCTTTGAGCCTCTGAAGAACTGTGCTGACTGCTTAAAAGATGTTCAATTTAGACCCAGTAGACTGAGACAGTAAAAACAAAAAACCACCTTGAAAGGACACATTAAGTGTATGCACACGCAGACAAAACTAAGTGAAGCTGTAGTTAGAAGAAAGGCAGTAACAAATGCTGGGTGTCTAGATGAATCGCTATGCTTTAGATTTGATTAGGAAATACAAACTGTTACTTTAAATCTGATAGAATACCCAAATTTTATTCTCATCTACATAAATAAGGGTGGGGTTATATACATATAAGTGGTATATATATATTTATAAATATATTTATATATATATATATAAAATACATATATGTGTGTGTGTGCGCACATGTGTAAATAGTTACCCATTGGGACAAAATCTTCACAGTACTAAGAGAAAGCAGCTTTAACTTGTACATCATTTTAAATACACATTTACTTAAGGCTTTACTTGAGAGTTACTCCGCCCTTTTGAAGTTCAGGTCATATTTCCACTTGACTTTAATGAAAATGAACCAGCACTTCAAATATCAAAGAAAAGAACTGCAGTATAAACAGTGAAGAACAGAATCAGATCTGTAAAATTAACCAACCAGAAACTGAAGTTTCTGGCCCTAAAAGCCAAGGTATGTATTGCAATACTCCTCTTTTCTTCAACTTGTTAATTTGTTACTTAAAGAAATCTAAAGTAAAAAAAAAAAAAATCAGACCATAGGATAGCGTTCAGTAAAAAAAACATAAATATGTTCAAATGTTATGCTGTGAAATAGTCAATATATGTTTGGTATATTTCAGAGAATCATTCTCCTTTTATGAAAGAAAATGCTGTGAATACAGGCACAAGCAAATTATATCATTAAATTGATTTTTTTTGTTTTCTTAATGCATACTGAAGTCTCCAACTTCAGCTTCTTTTAAACAATTAAAAACTCTGTGAGGCTACATACACAGTAAAATTCCATAGCTTAGCATATGCATTTATTTTTATAACATGACAGAAGTCTATTTTAAATATTATAACTCCCGATATTTCTAATGTATCACTCTTATTTGGACTCTAAAAAGCATTTCCTGAATTTCCTTCAGGTTGCTGAAGGTGCTGGAGGTGCAGTTCTCCCCTTCCAAGGAAACCGAATGGGATATTCTCCCTCCCTGGCACTTCCTGCTCTTATGAACTTCAATCCTCAAAAAAATCCTATGCATCCTTTCAACAGGGAAGCAGCTTCAGTAAAACATCTCATATTTCCTGGGAAGATGCCACTTCCTTCTCTATTACAGAGGCCCATGCTGAAACATTTCCCTTTAACAATCCCCAGGAGCAATATTCCTCATTCCGTTATTCTTTTCTATCTAAAATCTCTTCCTTTTATTGTCCGAACAGTCCTGCTTTATGTCCTGCAGTATATATAAATATATCAGCATTTAAAGCTGAAAGAAGACATGAATTGCTCCATTTCTCAGGCAACCCACCCACATTACTCAGAAAACTTTATGCCCATCTTCCCCTCAATTTCCTTCCTCTTTTAGTATTTTTTTTTCCTCCTTCTTTGAAATTTACTGATTTACAAAGAGCTGGTCTAGTAGCAGGATTCAAATCAAAGTAACTGGCAGCGGAGGGCAGGGCGGCAACACCAGGTCAGAAGGAAACGCGGCTTAACCTGGAGCTTTGCTAGGAGCAGAGGTGCTAGAACTGCACGGGAGGAGGGCAAGGCTGCTCTCATGCTCTAATGCTGCGTCTTCTTGGAGATAAACAAACACACAAGATACGTAAAGAGGTTTTAAAGGTATTTAAGTGGTCACTGATGTGTTGAAAGCAACACTTACTATGCTTCCATAGCATCCAGGAGGTTTATGAGGAACAGCAGTAGGAGTTAAGCATCCCATCCCACGCTTCCTAACTCTGCAAGAGAAGGCCAGTCATCATCATGGCAATAGGACACACGGACTAAACCTACAGTGCTGTGATTTGACCCATCCTACCTCATTCACACAGATTATTTCTTCTTTCAGGTGAAGAAAATAAGCATCTGAGTTACAGACAAAAATGTGGAAAATTCTCCTCTATTCTGAACCATTTCATAATGTTATATTTACATTTTAAGAACATCCTAGACTAATTAATTACTATTGGAGACTAATTAATTACTACTGGAGACTAATTCTAGGTATTGTATTTACACATCAAAAATAATTCTGATATGCTAAAGGAAGCCTTATGAAGTGCACTTTGCAACGCAGAATTAATTAGGTCTTGTTGAAAATCCACAGAGTCCTTTCTTTCACACCTTTTTGAAAAAGAAAGTAATGCTGTTTTTTGTTTTCTTCCACTGGGATGGGAATAACACTTCACTACTGTAGAATCATTTTGTAGAGTAAAAATTAGCAATAGGTGTCGAACGATGATTTGAATATTTATGATGTGATGTATAGAGAGCAATTTAGAGCATTTACATTGCAAATATTTGAAAACAGAAGTTAAAACAGAAATGATGCTATCTAATTAGACAGGTCTTGCAGTTAATTCAAACTCTGTTAAGCAGCCTGGGAGATCTCTTCAAGGTACCTTGCTCAGATTAATTGGATTAGGAAGAACTTGCCCAAACCCCTCACAAAAAAAAAGTGCTTGAAAGGTTGAGGTTGGGCTGGGACATTATTACAGGACTGGTGATGAAAATGATGATTAAGGTTGACGCTACAGAGACTAGAAACCTTTCAAGAAGTGCTGTCTTAGCGAGCTTCTTGGCTGCCTTTAGAAACATCAGCAAAGGCCCTGAATTATCTGTTTGCCATCACCCCTAGGCAGTGGTTTTGGCAGATGCTCCCATAGGTGCTCCCCATACAAACGTTCTTCAGCCTTGGCCTGCAGTCCTCTCTGCCTGTCACCCCTTTCTCACTGAGCACCCTAGTACTGAGATCAACACTGAGGCGCCAACGGGCTGCACTGTGGGGATCACGGGAGGCCGTGGGGAAGGAAGGGCCTTGAGAAGCCCTTTCCAAGAGGAGGCCACAACTACGATGCTCCTGAGAGATGCTTTATAAACTCCAGAATCTTAAAAACAAATCTCCTGCATTCGCTCCATGGCTAAATTCATCTGTCCTTGAGTGCTGCCCAGCTCTCGCTCACAGCAGTCAGCAGATGACAAGGACAGCCAATCTGCAGGACATGGTCACTGAATCACAGAATGGTTGAGGTTGGGTCACCTAGAGATCTAGTCCAACTGCGCCCTGCTCAAGCAAGGACAATCTAAAGCACACAGTGGCATCCGGGTGGGTTTTGAAGACCTCCAGAGAAGGAGACTCCACAACCTCCCTGGACAGCCTCTTCCAGGGCTCTGTCATCCTCACAG
>JAVCKT010002315.1:0-11471 GCA_032273925.1 Rhynchotus rufescens
ATAGTAGTTTTGTAAAAAAGCTTTACTGTTCCAGTCATTGCTTAAAGAGTATTATGGTTTATTAATCAGAAAGACTAGACTAATTAAAAGGACAAGAAGGTCGAATAAAGTCAAGTAAGGCCAGATTAAATGGTTCTTCCATATTCTACCTAAATGTCCAAGTACATGCAAGTTTCAGGGAAAATTTGCAGTATATTTGTAACAAACTTACATCATTCATTTTCTAAAGCAATAGTGGAGGTTGAAGTTTATTGACTTCAGACTTAAGACTTTAAATGTCAACATCAATGTTAACATGGCTCTTGCATCCTTCTCCATGAGTGTATTCAGAGAGAGCTAAGTTCACTTACCCAGATGCTGTGCTGGGAGGGCACATTCTCATTTCCAACTAGAGCTCATCTGGTAACACTTACTGAACAATGATCCCAACAATTTTACAATATCTTTCTAATAAAATATCCACAACTTTTCCTGTGTAACTCACTTTGGCTCACTTCATAGTTTATGCATCAAAATTTCACTTGCAGCCACTTATGGAATTCCTTGATGCAGCAGAGGTAAAATGGGTTACCTTTTCCAAATGATACATGTTGTCCTACAGCAATAATTGATTTGTTTATGGCTCTTACTAATTTCCTATATTGTGCCACTTTTCTAACAAGTAGAAGCATGAATGGAGAAGGTTATTATTTACTAGCCACAGCTCAGTGCACCATATAATCAAATCCTTTGTCAGAGCATCCTGCCACATAATCAGATCTTGTGAATTGTCAAAGGCAATTTTATAAATATATATATTCATTTAAAGCCTGAGTAAGCTTGTCATGGCATGGGATAAGTACATTTTTCTTTTATTTTTGTGCTTTTCCAGTTCTTTATATATGTAGTAATTACATTGTCTTCAAAAACAGTTCTACAGTGAAAAGTAGCACTCTTCATATCTACAGCATGCTTATTTCTCCAAAACCACAGCTTTTAACCTAGATAGCTGTTTTAAATTTATTTTTTCCCCATATAATGTTTTAAAGATTTTAATGCTATTTTCATCATTGTCTAACACCTACTGTGACACACAGCATAAAATTAGTAAAAGCAGATGACTCCCCAATAGTGCATGTCTTACCCAGCTTTGCATGGATTAGGATGCTCGTTTCACTTCTAGCCTTGGAAGACTGCTGAACACCTTTGGAATTTTTATTTACTGCAAGGAACAGGTTGGAAGATTTTTTTTCATACAGTCCATTGTATTGATTAGAATGACTAAGTCCAAAATCAATTTGAAACTCTATGAAGAGGCTGGTTGATTCACCAATAGAAGAATTAAAAAATATATATTGGACAAATGTTCTTAGAGGGAAAAACGCCTAAAAATTGTTGTAGATATTTCAATAGATGCTGTTAGATGTTAGAGATGTTAGAAAACGCAGATATTTTAGGCAAAAGAAAAAAAAAATATGTCCTCTATATACTCAAAGCATCATTACACTCAAAGCATCATTTTAAACTTGTTGAAAACTCAGTAGCTCTGGAATCTTTCTTAGGTACTTAAAACATTTAGAGCTCTTCTGTGTCTATATATGAGGTTTTAATATTTGCAGCGATACAGCCTAAAAGAGATAACCTCTAAACGCAATGCAAGGCATTGTACTCTTCCAATATAATACCGACTACTCAGTGTCTACTTTCTATACATGCTCATTGATCTCTTTTAATTAGAGGATGATGCTGAAGACATCTGTCAGATTAAAAAAATAAAAAGTCATGTAACATGTCAACCAGAACAATAGGAAGAAAAAAAAAGAAAGGCAAAAGAAAAAGGCAATAACAATATCCCTATTAAAATGAACAAAACAGCCAAAACAGCTGAAGTGCAAATGAGTGGCAGCTTTCTTCAGACTGCACAATGAGAGCTGTGCAAGAGATATGTTTGGAAAGAGGTAGCTCTATGATGAAAAAATAATCCTGAAATGACAAACTGAATAATAATAATAATAATGATTTACCTATAATAGATCAAACAGCATATTTTCTCAGCCATATATCCTGAGTAATTTGGTAAAGTCAGGGTGAGTGAAGGGTTAGATAAACAGTAACCAATTCCTGAACATGATTACTTAAGCTCTGTTTTCCCTTACATTTCCTATTATTCCTTTTTATCGTTATTCCTACACTATTGGATGTTGTGGTATGTTAATTTCCTTTAAATAAATAAGAAAGAGGGTTCTAGAGAGGTCACAGTTATATTAAGTGCAATTTCATATATATATTTAAAAAAGCAGTTCCATTTGCATTACGAAATCACAAACGGCTTTAACCTGGCCTCCATTTCAGTGACTTTCAGTGACTTACGAGTGTGAATGGCAGAAATGTGCAGTCTTCCTTGAGAACATAGACAAAATTTGCATTTGGATCTTGAATAGGCTGAACCATGTACTGGAATTCACTTGAGAGAGCCCAGAGTCCACAGTGCTTTGTAGTTATATCCCACAAGACCTTCATAGCCAGCGAGGGTAATGTGATCTGGAAGGATATTTCCATCCTTTGCAGAAGGAGGTGGCCCTAGGCATGTGGAAGCAAGCTAGTCTGTGACATTTTGCTAGGGACTGATCCCTACATGTCTTTTATTCACTAGTGCATATTTGGCAGGAACACTGCAAAGCAAAGGCAAAATTAGGCAGGATACACTATTGGAGGTGTACTTAACAAATTGGTCCCTCAGAGCTGAATTCTGTCAAATTGAGTGGGTTTATTGCACGACATTATACAAGTCTTTTTTCCTGTTTTGACACTGTTTAACATTTCCATAGTTGCCTGAGTGATAGAGTGTACAGTACGCTTACTAAGTCTGCACAGGACACCATGCTGGGAAGGATACCTGTCTGACGAGCAACATTAGAATGATCTTCACAGATTAGGACATCTCTCTGTAACAAACAAGATAACGCCGTTCAAGACGGACAAGTTCAAAGTGCTACACAGAAGAGTAAACAGTTGCAGAAATATTAGTTGAGAAATGACTGTCAGTCAGCAGTTCTGCAGGTATGACCTGAACTTACAATGGACCTTGAGAGATCCCAGTATCATGTAGTTGTAGAAGTGCTGGGTATAGGGACTTCTGGAGGTTATCAAGTCCAATCACAAAGTCAGACTATCACCACCACTAGATCAGGTCAGTGATGGCATTTTTTAAAGCAGCACAAGTCAACAATATCTAGAAATCTATAATGTCCTTCTGATCTGCTCCAAGGTGATTTCTCCCTGCCTGGGCAATTGATTTACTGTTACTGTCCGTGGCTAGTCCCTCCTTGAGCAAACTGGAGTGCAGCACACTGAGCACTTTCAGTCGAGCACCTCTCATAAGACATTTGAACATCTTCAACTTCTCACTGAAAAGGCATTTCTGGAGCAGAACTGTGTGCTCTACACAGTAGTTCTCTGACACATGATTGTTATGAGACTATTTCTTATCATGGAACTTAGTGTAGCTCAGTATTAATTTTCTTAGTACAATCACAAAAGTGTTCACTGTACAGTATGTCATAATGGCCTGCTAGAAGGTAAGGCCTGCTGGAATATTGTTGGACTCTTGGAAGTATGGAAACAGTCCCATCCATAAATTTTACTGGAAGAGTCCCTAGCTCAACCTAACCACCGAGTCTAATGGAAATGGAGAGATTAGGATGATTTAAAGCAAAAGGGATCCTGAGAGTAAACCCATAGGAGCACACAGGAGTCAGGGGAACAGGAAACCATAGGAATAAGAATTTAGAACTTTGAGCAAATCCTATGGAGTGGCCCAGTGCAACATTTGCAGAAGTCGAAGCCATTGGAACTGCATGGCAAACACATCAAATCTGCTCTTTATTTTGCTCTGCCTTGATAAAGCTTACAGTAGAGCTCCATATCCCACTATAAGCACTTTTCTTCAGGAAAGATATAATGGAATAACTACTGAGAGGTTGTTGCAGAAGGATAATTCAATTTAGAGAAATCAAAATATTTGGAGCTAAGTAGTTTAGAGAAGAGAATGCTGAGTGTAGCAGGATCATCTTTTTAAAATATATGTACGCCAGATTTGTGAAAATGAGAAGAGAGTAAACAGACTTTCATGAGAAGAAGGCATAAACTAATGAGTAAAATTGAACCCAGGAAGGCATATTATTAGGCAGCAGAAAATAGTTGCCAGCAGTAAAAATAGTTAAGCATTAATTCAAGTGAGGAGGTTGTAAACTCTCCATAAACAGAGATTTTCAAAAAGAAGCTTGAAAAATACTTGTTTGGAATGATTCAGATACAACTGATCTTGCCCTGGGACAGTGAAATGGATTATACAACTTCTCAAGTCTTTTTCACATCTTATTTTCTGTGAATAAACAGCAGTATAGCATTTCCAGGCAGTAACACTGATACTGTAAATTCTGCTTCTAGGCAAACCTAGTGGGGAACAATATTTGCATTGCAAGATGCTTGGAAGTTAGAGTATAAACTAAATGTATTATTAGCTTTAGAAGACAGGCAGCACAGCTGGTAGAACCATCCTTTTTCCTTTGAAATCATAGGAAAATTTATAGTTATTTTTGTTAAAGCTGGATTTGGCAATCGCATCCTATATGTCTTTTGACCTTATTCAGTAGTGATTTGTCACAATGATAGACACCGAGAATATCTTGAGGTCTGGTTTCTTAATCTGCTTGTCTAATAAGGAATATGGCAGAGGATTACAATTAAATTTTCTCATTCTTGACCTACAGTGTGTCATTGTATGTGCTTACGATGATAAAGAATTATACGATCTCGTGATGGAAGAACAAGAAGCAATTACTAATTTTCTTATCCACAGCCACTATTGTGCTTTGATAAAAATTAAAACTTGCAAGAAATGAAATAGATAAAAAACATATATGGACTGGTTTCTGGACTAAAATTGCTCATCTTGCAGAAGGGGGCTGTTGTCATCATGACCTTCTACTAATCAACATTAAAATACAGAGCTATTTAACTTAATTTTGGTAGCTATTCCTGCAGTGCATGCAAATGAAATTTAATTAAGGATGAAAAAAGTTACATTGGATAATGTTTTTGACCTCCTGCCCAATTACAAGCTATAAAAGTATTGACCTCTGTTTCTGGCAAGCATATTGCAAATTAAACCAAAAACACATTTTAAAAAATATATTTTTAAGGAGAATTTATTAGTATTAAAACTGGCAGGTGCTCTCTAAACACACAGGAGAACTTTTTTCTCCCTCACAAACGAATTGCAATCTAAAGCAGCAAAGGTGAAAAATGCAATAAAGAACACAAGAAGCAACATGATCAGAGTGAAACTAGGCTTATCCTAGTTTGGCTGCTTCTTTCTGCTCTTTTCAAAATCAAACATATGGAGCTCTCATTTCTTTTTCTTTTTTTCAGCCCTTTTCTGCTGTTTTTGTCAACCTAAAGTATTAATTTCAATCCCTGTGCTTTTATGTATCTCCAGTTCACAAACCCAGCTATATCATCGTATCTATTTTGAAATGGAAATGGTTGCCACTCTTTGCTAAGCTGATCTGTTAAATTCCCATAAGTGAACTTTGCCACTGAATTGTTTGCTTTGAGGGATATTTGTAAAAGGTGATGTGGATATTTGGGGAAAAAAAAGAAAGAGCCTTATAATACTAACCGTGTAGCTTTCTATACTACTTAACTTCCTAATTTGTAATCTTTCTGGTGGTATTTGAGATACAGATTGTCTATATTCAAAAGACCATATCAAGTATTAATTATGGGAAATTTTTGATCCTTTTAACCATAAGGGAATGAAGAATTTTTTTGCTTAGCAGTAATTTTGAAGTACTCTTCAAAGATCTCAGTCACTAAACAGAAGAAAGAGTTGCCTAGAAATTGTGGCCTTGATCCTATAAAAATGTGTCTAACTAGGGTGCAGATAAAGAAATGATTTTGTTTCTTGGAATTTAAATTTCTCAGTAATGGCTTATGTTTGTATTCTCAATAAAGGATTTTTTTTGCACTGACTGCGTGAAATTGGGCCTTAATCTCTCCATAGATGAAATGACATCCTGGCAATCATAAATCAGTCTTTCAGCTTTCATAATAGAAATGATGGCAAAATTACTCTTATACATAAAATAAATGTTTAATGGCATCTGCTAAGGTCTGACTACTACTTTCAGTAAACCTGAAATTGCCACTTAAGGCAACAGGAAATCTACAGTTACCAAACAAGAAAAATGAAAAATAAAAAATAAAATCGTCATTAGCTGAAGGAACAGCTAAGTTATCATCAGTGTGATGGTAGTTAAATGTGTTTAAATCATGTGACTAACTTGTCAGCCTGCTCATGATGGAAATCAGTGATAATTTCTTACTTAATCAGTATGAATGCAATATCAGAAATAGGTAGCAGATAAATCCACTTAGAATTTTGCAAACTGATTCTAAAACAAATATGAGAATGTGCTAAGTGCTAAAAATATAAGGGATTACTGAATATTATAATATCAAAGGATATTGTCAAGATGATTTTTACATTACTGGCACTTTCCCCCTTTACATAACAATTTTAATATTGCTTCATACAAAGAACTTAAATAATGTGCCTTTGATAGCTATCCAAAACTGGAAACAGAAGAGCAGACAAACATCAAGCTCTGTGAGTTTAGCCTATTTTGGTACAGGCAGGTATAATGAAACTGTGAATCATGAATAGCTGCCAATTCACCTACTCAAGCTGAGTTACTCCCTCCCATTCATTTCTAGAGGTGAATTTGCACAAAATACTTTTTTTTCCCCTCAAGATTCTGCAATGTTTGGATAAGTTAGGTCTCTACTATAGTTTCATGAAAAAGGACTGAAATGAATGAAAAGTCACCATAACTTCCAAAGGGATCAAAAGCTCTCTGGATCTGAAACCTTTTTATCGAGAGTATATACACATATACATATACATCCACAGCTAAGGCAGTTTATTCTAAAACTTTGGGTGGTCTGAAAAATATTTGTATATTAAAGTAAAGGAATAAAGCACTTTTATCTTGGAACAAATTCAGCCCTGAATATAGAAAATAAGAGAAATTTAGGTCTTGTTCCCCTAAAATCTAGCAATTAAAAAAAAAACCCTTAATGTACATACTGTACTGATAGACACAAACTGATAACAGGAATTCTCAGACAACAACAGAAATGTATGTAAAAACACAAATAAAAATTTTGCAGAGATGAGCACAAACTATTCTAAAAATTGCCAGTATGGATTTAGCAGTTTAAATTTTGCGAGAGGATCGGGTTAATTTTGTAATATCCACTTACAAAATTGTTTTTAGGAATAATTTTCTCCAGACAGATTTATTTATTTTTCTCAGCATCCTGTCAAGTCATGTACATTTACAGTTACAATCCATATAGAATTCCACAAAGTTTTATGCTGCAAAAAAAAAAAAATTATTAATGCATTTTCACAAATATCCTATTACTCTTCACAAGGAATAAGAAGTCATTTGAAAAGATCTGGATAGTCACCAAAAGAATTTTATGCCTTGTCCTAATTTGAAATGCAACATGCATATTGATAAGAAAATTGTACTGTAAGGAAAAAATATACATCAATTATGTTCATCAGAATGTCAGAAGAAGACAAGACATATTCCAAAGACCACTAGCAATGCAATTAGAAGCAATTTATGTCTGGTACTGCGAAGTATCTGCCACTTGGATCAGTTACAATAATCATTTTGTAGAACATACGTTTTACAAGTCAATACTGTCTTTTGGACTACAGGAGTGGGTCCTTTCCCTCATCTTTGTCTGGTTAATTATAAAATGCAGAATTTTGCTTTCTGATGGAGAAACATCTAAAATAACTCTAGAAAATGTAGATTTTAGGAATATTGAGAAAACAGTTTGATATTTCATGAGGTATGTTAAGCAGCAGCCATATATTATATAATTAATATACTAACAGAGATGCTTTTAAAAATAGGCAAAATACAGGTTCTTGAACAAATTAATACTATTACTCTATTTATTCTTTCCTTTCTTCCTGTTTTCCATATTCTTTGTGTTATTTTTCTTCCTAGTTTCTAGAGGCCTGAATGTTTATATTAATCAATGTATATTCATGATAGATAGGCCTTGAAGAACTTAAAGCATTGCTGAGTTTAATGTTTAACTCTGAAGAAAGAACTTTAATAGGTTTCATCTGGATTCTTAAAGTTATTGTTCGGTAAAGTAATCGCTCAGATACAAAGATTCTGGTAGGATCTGAGTTCTGTCTGGTCGCTGTGACCAGACTTTACTGTAGAGTATTCTTTAAGATATGATTAACAGCTATAATTTTCTTGTATGAGAGTAATATTCTTCTGAAGAATATCTGTCATTTTCTATATATTTAAGCATATTATGGGGTAATATCAATTACTTTAGCTAGTTCTGCCAAACAGCTCAGCACCATGTTTTCCACATACTGACAACATGACTGGCTGTTTTCTTTTGCACCTACATGCATCCAGGAGTGACCAAGTTTAGAGAGGCATGTGTAGTCTGTGTTGGGAAGTCCAGAAGTGTTGTTGAAAACTTCTAATCTGAGTAGATTTTAAGAATGAATTAAATTAATTCTACATCAAAATAGCTTATAATAGAATATACTGATTCTAATGTTTTGAGGGTTCAAAAATCCCAATAACTAATGGCTTTAGTTTCAAAACTGCCAATACATTATAGAACAGAGAACTGCTGACCGGCCATTAACATGCACAAAATATAGATATAGGCAATAGATATTTTTGTCACCTACTGTAGTTGGAAAGGAGGGTAAAGAAATGCCTAATACAATTACATTTCACAATGATGAGGAAATCCCTCGTAACAGTTCAAAAGTGTTACCTAAGTTATTGAATGATTTTCTTATTCTAGTAGTCAAACATCAAGCTTCAGAAAAGACAAGACAGTAACAATTTGGAACTATTACACAGAAAATTTTAGTTACTACACCCAGCTCATATTTTCTCTTCAAGACGAATAATTGCAAATATGATCCATTTTTATACATCATCTTCATACTTCTGTTGTGATAACAATGAAGTGGTTCTGTTTTCACTTTTTTAGAGGGATATAAACAGACTTTAATAGAGAAAATAATTAAAGTTTAGAGAAAAATAATGAAAGATAATGAGATCTTTAGCCTCATGGATGTGAGAAACTGCAATGGTAAACATAAATGTAATAGAGATATATGGAATAAATTTTAAAAGCAAGGGTATAATTTATAAAGGGTTATAAAGAGTTTTGTGTCATTTTCCAATCCTGAAAATATGAAAATATTAAGATAATTTCTATATATATTCTATAAGACATGTAAGTTAACTCATACTGCTACTGCTTTATGCAAGGCTTAAAAAAACCACAAAAAAACAAAATGATAACAACTATTAATTATGACAATTTCTTTATTAGAGAAAGGTTCAGTAAAAGATACAACTTAAAAAGATAACAACTGACAATCATAATTAAAATATTTACAAATAGATTTAAAAGTTTCCTTGGCCAGATTGCCAGTCTTGGCTGGGGCATTGTCTAGATTGCCTAAATCATCTATAAAAAAATCCCAACTTTCATAATCCTAAAGTAAGCAAGACAGTTCTCAAAAGAAACCATTCACAGCATTCATTGTCTTGAGAATGAAAAATGAATGTGAGATGTGAATTTAATTCCTCTGTTTATTTTGGCTTACCAAAGCTTATCTTATATATCCTCTCCAGAAATAAGTGGTCTAAATGACATGGTGTTTAACTAAAGAAGCTGTTAGTGCTTAACTTATAAATAATCTATTCACAAGACACCCATTCAGATCACCCACTACAAATCCTTTAAATAAAATTAATATTAAGTAGCCCTTCACAACTCTGGTTCACCTTTTTAGTTTATAAAATCGGACATCTATGAAATCTCATGAAATCATCTGCAGATTCAGCCAGGGCAGTTGCAGGGAGGAAGTGGGGAGTGGATGTCCTCAGCTTCTGCTTTGTGACAGCAATGGAGAGGTTGGGCTGGGAAGAGTGATCTAGGGTTGACAAGAAAGTCAGAGAGAAGAGCTGGATCAATTCCAAGTGCTTTTAAAATGTTCTTTATCTATAAATCCATAGAAGAGGGAGATCATAACTCATTCATGATTTTCTGGGTTCAAAATGAGGTGTTGCCATTTTTCAGCTAGCTCCATTTCTTCATGAGATCTTTTGTTATACATTTTAGCTCATGAATAGGCAATCTGCTACGTTATATGTAGTAGGATAATACTCTTCCATCAACTTGATAGGGAGATAGTCTTTGTCTTTGTGGTGGAAATTCTTAAAAAAATATTCATCCAGTTCTTTTTTTGATAGATTATTTTAGTTTCATCAGTTTTAATAGAACTTGAAATGTTTGTTCTAATAAATCAAGGCATTCAATTGCATATAAAAGCTTTTCAGCTTTGAATTTTTTTACTTGAATTGGATTGTTAAAAGTATCTATCATTTTAATGGTGATTTGGTCACATTGGCTTATTGAGAATAATTACATTGTTTCTTCCTCAATATTTGTGAGGGTAGACCCCATTGACTATTCAATACATGAAGGAAGCTACTTACCCCTTGTTAGAAGATGCATCACCCAGTTAATGCAAGTCTTTTTGTACTTATATGGCTTTTTTAATTCTTATTATTTTGTAGCTTAAATGATCAGACAGAAGGAGTACCAGGAAATGACAACCTATCCTTTCAAGAAGCTCTTCTCAGTTACGTAAGGAACAACTTGCATGTACACTATTTGAAAGGATTTTGGAAGGCCTGCTACAGATAGAGCAATTCTCCACCAAAAGTGCAGTAATCTTGTTTCACTGTGGAAACTATGTTTACACTGGGCAGAACTGAAAATACTATTCAGAGTCCTGTGTTTTCCTTTCCTTTAGGATATCCCTGAAATAAACAATATCTTACCGGAAACATTGCGATTTTTCTTTACATTCTGAAGATTTTAGGGAGCTGGAATTAGTAAAAAATGCAAGAGGGTTACTTTTCAGATTTTTTTTTCAAAGCTTTCTTTTCTTTCAAAGAGTATCAAAAGAAAAAAAAAGATTATTTCAATTGCATAGTCTATAGCTTTGGAGACTGTCTCGGTTCTTCTTTCTGTATCTTAGTTGTGTATCATTCTCTTTGAACATCTATGTAAAAACATAGTACAAACTTCAGAAACTCACAAACCATTTTTTTTTACATAAATAATTAATCATATGTTCATCCATGTCTCATCCTAAGTCTGCTCTTTAAAAAGACATGTTTAGTGTTTGCTTATGTGTTGACCAGATGGTTTCTAACTTTGAAATCTGCTATGCAGAATACAATTAAAACTTCTCAGAGGTTCAGAGGAAGCGTGAAACTTACTAATAAATATTAATTCATTTTAAAAAAATGCATGAAGCAGAGTTTGAATTTGGTGAA
>JAVCKT010002320.1:0-29188 GCA_032273925.1 Rhynchotus rufescens
GGTGAATTTGTCCATTTGGATTCCATTTAATGGAATCATTTTTTCCTAGGTCTAGCTGACCTCGTGTGTGACCTGCAAATCCTACCTCCAACCTGGTCAGGCAGCCTGCCCTGGCCTCGTACACCTTGTGTGCCTCTTGGAAGCCAACATCTCTCCTGTGCCCAAAATAGCACTGCCATTTGTGCTGCCATTGTTATTTTTCATGGTTTCTGCTGCTAACTCTGCTGGTTGATTCAGAGGACAGTAATTAGGTGCTTAATGAGCTGCAAGAGACTGACAGGACAAGGCAAGGACACAGACAAAGAAAAGTAGTGGATTAATGCAAGTCAGAAGAAATGTGTCAGGAAAGTCCTTGTTTTAATCAGAGATTGTTCTGCAGACTGCCACATCTGCTTCCAAGGCTAGAGAGGGACAGTTAGACCCGAGCTTACCAGGGTGCAGCCCCATCTCCAGCAGATATTTTAAACTCCAAGAGGAGCCATCTGTAGTCCTGAAAATAAATGGGGCTTCTGGAAGGCAGCAGCTAGTCACTGGTGTGAGTAGAGCCTTTCTGCCCCACCACTCTTCACCCGCAGGTGAAGGATGCAGGATGGTGAGCCGCCCGTTTCACCCCCATGGAGATACCACCTGCGGCTCTCACCACCAGCATTACTCCTGCCCTACTGCAGCACAGCGAGGGGCAGCCTCTGCCACCATGCTCCAGTTGGAGGACAGGGCATTGCAGCAGGTCAACACCGAAGCAATAGATTTTTCCTATTTGTTATGTAAGACCACAAGCAGCAGACTTTAAAGTAATAATGCAATCAGATGATACAAGAGGAAAGTGATAATTTGCACCAATGGTCAACCCAGGTGTTCCAAAACTTTAGAAAAATGCATCGATACCTGTTCATCAAAGAAATACTGACAAAAAAGTACTTCAAATCAGCCAGGACCTGTCAACCAGGACCTACAACTAAAGCAGTCATTAATACGATAATGTTCCTTCCAGAACATGGTGCTATGTCTTGGAATCACAGAATGGCTGAGGTTGGGAGCGACCTCTAGAGATCGTGTAGTCCAACCCCTGCTCAAGGAGGGACACCTGGAGCACATGGCACCAGGTTGCATCCAGGCGGGTTTGAAGATCTCCAAAAACGGAGCCTCTACAACCTCTCGGACGTCACTCAAAAGTCAGAATCACACTATCCCACAGACTAAACCAAAAGGCCAGCCTCAGCTCCACTCTTCACCCGTGGAAAGCCTGGTTTCTCAGGGCTTCTTGTACAGTGCTGTTCCAGAATGGGAAGAAAGCACAGCCTAAAGGACCAACTGGGCGTTCAAAACAAAACAAAAGATGGCAGGACAAACATCTGCAAGAACCACCTTCTTTGTCAACAGCTGTATATTTTGCTCATACCTTGTCCTTTAATTCCAAAGGGAGGTACAAAGTCCCTGATACGTGCCCATTTCCTGAAGGAATCATCCAAGAACATTGGTGCCGGCTTGGAGAACCTGAGAAAACCAAAACAAGAGAGAAATTAACCCCTTAACTAGGAGGAATAACTATAGGATCGTTGATGATCCTCATATATAAATGCTGATTCTACTTCCTCAATGGGAATAGAGCAATGTGGAGATCTTAGTTTTACCGAAAAACGCCTACAGTGGTATGAATGCATCAAGTATGTTCTGTGACACAAGGACACCCAAGTCACCCACAGGGCAATCAGTTCTTCTCAATGATATAGAATGACAGGTCAAACTTCCTAACTATAGGTTGGCTTTTGATTTAGCTGCAGTATGTTGAAAATCGCAACGAGAGTTTAGATAGTTCTACTTTGATCTTGGTAGGCACAAACCTATTTATATGCTGTCCCTGTCAGCACGTGGAAGGAATGAGCGCAGGGTGGTCCTTACACTGTTGGTGACATATGTGCCCGCTGTTCCACACATGTACTGTGCAGGTGCAAATGCACTGGACAAACGCAACAGTTACCTGCACTTGGCTACTCCTACCTCAGCCATATGCACATAACAAGTGCAAGAAAGGTTATAGCACAAAAGATTAGGATGCAGCATCAAGCCATGTTCAACAAAAACATGTTCAGAGTTCCCTCGGTACCTGTTACTGCACGTTCACATTCAGAAAGTGGATCGATTCAACAGTCTCATCACAAATGCAACATATCCATGATCTGATCTAGACTGAAGACCGCTAAATTAGGTAGGGGGAGCAGGCTAAACTTAAAGCACAGATTTAATCCTCCCTTCACATCGGTCTTACAGGCAACTCCATGTAATTAAACAGCCGCTTGTACTTGAACACCTATTCACACCCTATTTCGGATAGATCAGTCGGCACAATGTCACAGCCATCTATACAGAAAGAGTTTCAGATATCAGCACAGTAAAGAAGTGAGGGGACAGATTCTGAACTGCAAATGGCTCAAAATACAGTACAATCACAGATGCCCTGTAAATCAGAGGTTGCAGAAGGAGGAAAAAGAGAGACTAAGAGTATTTAAGCAAGCTGAGAACGGGATGACTCAAACTCACCCATGCATATGGCTTCACATGCACTCACGCAACCTTTAATAGGATAATCTATTACCATAAAAGCAGGCTGCACAGATTACCTGGCTGATCTAGAAAGAAAGGAATGTGCTTCTAGAGCACACAGGAGGACAGAGGACATGAAAGGGTTTATATAACTTTAAGGGCAAGATGACAGCAACTACTGTACCTACTCTGGCCACTGCTGTGATGCACAGTCTGCAGGATAACTCACATCCTTCAGAACGTGCCCACGAGAGGAGATTTCAGTCTCCTCTTGAGAGTCAAGAGCTGCATTCCCTGCAGTGATGCTAAAAGATAGTAGAAAGTAACAAAGAAGATATAAAATTAAGAACCTATTTACTTCAGTGGGGCTACTGAAGAATACTGTGCAAAAATGAAGACACAGGCTGTAAATACAGATTCACTCAAGAGTCAGTATTTATTTATAGATAATATTAACTGGCCTATTAACTGACAGGAAGAGACAGTTTTTGGTAGTCAGATATGCAGTATGGAGTGCTCTTCCTAATCACGATTCTTTCTTAAAAGATGCCTGGTGAAGCCAGGAAGAAGGTCAGATGCTCCTCAAAAGGAGTCCCAAAAAGCAGTGGAAACACGAGCAGGGCCAATCTGATACCTCTTCAGTCCATCCACTGCAGGGGCAGGCCAAGTGCCCAAAAAGAAGAGCGATTACCAGGTTCATTATTGGCTTTGCCACAAGTAAATTGAAAAATTTTCTAGTTCAGAACAGTGGCCTTAGGCCACTATTTAGGCCACCTACTATCGTTCAGTAATATTTAATGCTATTGTAAACAGAGCCAGGGAAATTCACATTTTTGCTTTAAGAATTTAAGAAGCAGGGAGGAACAGTTTGGGGGGAAATATTATATCCATATGGGGAAAAAGAGGGAGAACGGAAGGATATTTAGCTCCCATAAATCTCAAAGGTAATTCCATTTTGGAAATATTAAGAGATCATGAATGTTATAAGCTCATGATCTATGAAAAGCACTTTGCCACCTCAATAAATCACCGCAGGCCAGAAGTGATGTCCAGCGGTGACAGGGAAACGCTGCCTGCCAAAGCTCTCCAGGAGCAGGGCTGTTCTGTCTCGGCTCCGCAGCGCGCCCGGCGTATTCTAGGACCCTTCAGGAAATATCAGGATATGCCTCAAACAGTCCATGGGAACGCGCTCTGCAGAGCACCTAAAATACATTCCAAGGAATGTGTGGGAGTTTGTCAAACAGGAAAAAAAAAAAAAAAAAAAGTTCCTGAAGGATGTTAACTGTTGTATCTACTGATCTCCTGAACAGTCTACTCGTGGGTAGCTGCATTTTACCTGGATCATCTATCTCTTATCTAAAAGGCAGGTTTGCTGCACCAACAACCTTAACTTTGGCAACTGTGCTCTTTGGGCAAAGAGCACAAATCCAGAGTTTCATTTTTTTAAAGAAACCAGAGGCTTAAAATGTAAATTTAAACATTTACCTTCTAGCCCACATCAAATTCCATAACAGACATAATGCAGTTTCATAGCACATGGTAGACACGAAGAGATAAGAAATTTGAGTGTATGTTGCACACATTTATGACCTGCACACTCCTGGGCAGAAATGCCCAGTATATACAAAACGTTAGTTTAAATTATATACCCAATAAAACAGCCGGTGACATCTAAATAAATTAAGTGCCGGAAATGATAATTACACAGCTTGGTTCTAACTCTCCCCAGCTCTGAAGTTTCCATTCCTTACACAGGGAGATTAGTAAAAATCGCAAATACAATTTGTCACAGCATACAGCAAAAGGAAATGTACTGCCATGAAACTATTCTTAAACAGCAATCTATATACACGAGAAAGTGTGATATAGATATCTGCCTAGGGGATTCTTGCCTTTGCAAGAATCACATCTCCAGTTATTTTCTCTCTGACATGTAAGGAGGGCTGCGACCCCAAAGCATTCCTACCTGGAAGGCTGAACTGGCCTGTCTGAATCTAGGCTGCAAGTTCCACATGAGGCAACAATCCATCATCAGCTAAAATCAAACCCTGGAGGCACAAGCCCAATCTGCACTGTATGGGCTGAGGCAGCCCTGTGTACAGAGGCACTCACACACTTTAAGAGCTTTCCGTTTCCATTTGACACCTTGACACTCAGATCTATACACACAGGCTCCACGTGGAGGTGTGTTAGCTCACCCATTCAACATCTACAGTGCTAATTTTAGGCAAATCCTAGATGTGCACCTTCTCTGCCAAAGTTTTTTTGAACAATTTCATGTTTCAAGTGGAGCAGAATGTGCTCCTTATTCCTATCTAAGGATTTCAAGGCAAAGAAGGGCATTAGCTAGACCAAAGAGAAAGCAGCATAAATAAAGCAATCGATAGTAGTCGTTGGCTGTGAGAAGGAAGGAAGGGACAACGCCAAGTCCCTGAAAGAGGAGAGGTGCAGATGGCCCCACGTTTCCAAAACTCAGGGCACCAGGAAAAGACAGATGGGCAGCCACCAAGCTCTGTTGCAAGCTTATGCCTCAAACATTTCCACACAATATCAGCAGTCTCACTGTTTCCTTTTTTTTTTTTTTTTTTAAATTTCAAATAGTCCTGTCCTCTGTTGCTGTTTTAGTTACGGAAAAGCAGAAAATATAATATGGAAGCTGAAGGGAAAAAGGAAAACGGTGCTAGAACTGAAGGTTCAATATACAACCTGCACGCTACATTTGCAAAAGGGCATGGATAACTTCCAAAGAGAGATGTTTTTTTTCATACACAAAAGACTTATTTGTTCTGGCATGATCGCTGCCCGCTCTTTTGCTTGCTTCTGCTCTAAAGCATCCATGGGTACAGAGAAAATACAAAATCTAACAATTTTATTAATAAAATGGCTGAAATGCAAACCAAACCTCAAAGTATTCCAGCATCAAATAATCAACTACTCCGACGCAAGCACTTATAAAAGCACAGAGAAAAACCTAAACTAACTTTTTTCCCCTAGGGAAACCTCCAAGTATGTTCTCTCCTTTCTCTGGGGAGCCACATGGCATGATAGTATAGGGAACGAGGAGGCTTGTGATGTCCCGATTTCACATTTCTCACTGACACTAATCCCCTGTCAAAAATCCAAGCAGCTCAAAGATTCCTCAAGCAGCTGAAAAACTTAAGAAACTGCATTAATAAGGATTAACCCCATCCGACAACCAACATACTTCTTCTCCTAAATCATCAAATGAACGAGCCACAAATGGACGGCTGCAAGATGAAAATCTTTAATACTAGAGATCAAGCCAAAAGTTAAATTGATCTCAACCAACTGCAAAAATGGTCTGAAATAAATCAGATGCAAAGCAGGAAGGACAACTTAGCACACAGGACCCAGCCACACTAGATCACTGCCACTCAAACCTGTTATTTGGGCCCTCTTGGTCTTGAGGGAAGGGAAAGCTAAGTCCATAAAGCAAAAAATCCCCTGTCCAACTGCAGGTCCCGTAGCAGCATTTGCAGTTGTTTCAGCCTCCTAGCATCATCTGAGGTGCTCTGGAGCAGCAGATTACTTGTCCTCTCTACTGTCCATGATCTAGCAGTTTGATTAAACTCATTAGGAAGGGCATTTTCTCAGCGCCCTGATCTTTCTAGAGCAGGACCAGCAGCTTCATCATACCTTAAAGGACCTGCATACACTACACTGTGGTTCATTTACAGAAATCACGTCAACGCTGTCACACTATTGCAAAAAAATAAATAATAAAAATAAATAAATATCCTGATTAAAAATATGATTTCAGCTATAAAAATCATATTACTCCACTTGATTAAGCATCAGAAGGCATCAGCTCAAGGACCATGCCTAGTTCTGGACATCACACAAGAAAATTAACAACTAGAAAGAGGCTGAAGGAGAGCTATAAAAAAAACCTAAGGTATAGAAAACATGACCTCTGAGGAAAACTAGAAAGAAATGAATTTGTTTAATCTAGAGACGACACAAGTGAAAGAGGATGTGTTAAGTACTTCAGTAATACAAGGCTGATGCAAAAAAAGGAAAGGTAGTGTCTTCATACCTCTGATAAACAGAAGTACTCCTAGGCTTAAAATGCAACAAGGAAACCTTCTTCTTAATTGGAATGTTTTTTATGCATTGGAATCTCTTGCCTGGACAATATTGCAGCACCTCCATCAGCCCTCTTGGTTTCTTATTTTATTTTTAAGAACAAGCTTCCCAAAGCATCTATCAAGTATGGGTTAGTAGCAGCTGTATCTACTTTTAAAGAGGCACAATTATCTAGACGATCTTTCAAGCTCTGCAGGAATCTATTTCTTTTAAAACCTTTTTCACAGCGGGCTATGAGGAAATGGAGTACCCCAAAATGTGCTCTGCTGCACTTGGAGCTACCGTTCAGGCTCCTTGGGACATTTACCTTCATGTATGGTCATCAAATTTCAGTACAAACACAACTTCAGATAAGCAATCCATGGAATTTGCAAGCTTGTTGCCTGCCAAGACTGCTTTCTGTTTGTACCCTGTACCTTTGTGATAAACAGGAAGACACGTAAAGTTTAACCTTTCTGCAGCCATTAATATCTGGTGCTTACGCACCAAGGAGAAATAAAATCAAAGACTCATTTAATATCAGCTCTGTCACTCCTGCTAACTGACGCTGCTCCAGCACTCATAAAGTCTATCAGGGTCCTGAGGAGCTCAGCTTACCTATAGTGCCTCTAAAAAGTGGAAGTAAAATTATGGGAATGTAAGAGTTTGAGATAAACTACAAAAATTTAAAATAAAAATAATAAAACTTGACCCAAATCCTGAGATTTTTACTAGTGTTTCCTGAAACACTTAAGAAAATGCAAACACACACACCTGCCTGCAAGAAGCTTGGTTTAAAGGTTGGCTTCTTTTGGGAAAAAAAAAAAAAAAGAAAAAAGCTCTAAAATCCAGACAGAGCAGAAACCTTGTCTTGACCTGCCTCACAGCGCAGCATACAAGACAACAGGCAAAATTTGTTATTGTTCACGGAATCCTCTAATACCAAGACACAATTAAGCAACGGGTGAAAACCTGACTTTCAGGCACGCTTAGAATTGTGTTAGTTTAAAGAAAGGCTCCTATCGCTTCAGCGTCACAGGTTGTATTGAACGTGTTGTTGTCAAAGACGTAGGCTTGAATTACTGCTGGCTTTCCGAGCGGGAGCCGGGTGCGGTGTTCCAGGCCTCTGAGAAAGCGCCGAGCCCAGTGGATGAGATTACAGTTCCGCGGTACTTGGAAACACGATGAAGGCGAGCAGAAGCAGACTGCAATTGCTGTTGGAGGTTGCAAAGCCTTCCGAGTAGAAAAAAATAACGCAGATGGGGAAGGAAGGAGGAAGGGTCCAAGCCTTCCTCCTGACAGAAAGGCTCAACTTGCATCAAAGGTGCCAGGCAGCAACTTGGCCAGGTAGGCCAGGCTGAGCACAGTCCCTTTCCTGCTCCACCGCACCAGGACAGGAGGGAGATGGCTGCTTCTGCTGAAGAAGGGAAGCAGGCATCGAGGCTAACAACCCCTGCTCGGCAACTCGGAGCCCTCGCCTGAACATCTAACCCACGTTCCAGAGGGCTGCAGGCGACGGGCACTTTCACTAACCTGTTGTTCCTCATCCTAAGTGCCAGCTACAAGGTATGTTAAGAAGTAGTGACTGCTTTGATTTTATAAAACCAGCTTACTGTTCTTAGTTATGCTTGCAGAGAAAAGGTAATCCACAGCCTCTGCGTTCCCGACAACCCTACTGGGGCCAGCCGCTCCTTCCTGCTCCCACTTGCAGCTTGATTGCTCCGAGTTGCTGGTAGCCGCTTGTGGTGACACACACCTCCTGGCCATTCACTGCTCCAAAAGCCTTCGGCATCATTTCTTTCTCCCACATTACTGCACACACTGTATGGGAGCAATTTCCAGACTTGGAAGTATTGAAGGGAACACTGAAGCTCCTAGTGGTCTTTGCAAGGAATAACTACGCCTTTGTAGGAGGAGTCTAGTGCACTTAATTACTGTCTCCCATATATAATTTCTGTGCATGTATGTTAAGTTGAAAATAATTTGGTAGGTGTTTAGAGAACAGGGCAAGAAGGAAGCTGCAGCCACCAGCTAACCTAGGAGCACGCAGACCGCTCGGCAGAGCCGAGCGCAAGCAGGGAGCAGATGCGAGCGCTCTCCCTACGAGCAGAAGAGCTATGGAAGCCGAAGGACAAATAGGCACCAAAGACAAATGAGAGTGACCTGATCACGATACAGCTAGCTGAAGATGGGAATAAGGTCACTAATGTTTAAAATGGAGACGTTCCAAGGCAGCCTTGTAATGGAAGCCGAGGAAGACGGGAAAGCGCAGAACAAATTACTCGAGGTGAAGCTTGGTCAGTTTGTGAAAGGGATCAGATGATTTGGTGTTTGCACAGGCAGGGGAAGGGACTTCGTAATCCTTCTGGTTCCTGAGCGCCTCATGCTCCTTCACCTCTGGCAGGCTGCTCCGCTGCGGGTCAGAGCCCTGCTCGGGGCACCGCGCTCCCGCAGCAGCTCCAGCCCGAGCCAGGAGGCCTGCCACGAGAAACGCCCACTTCAAGCATCATTTCTGAGACAGAACGGGCTCTTCCGTGGAAAAACGGTCCTAATTTTTTTCCAAGGTTCATTTGCCTCCAGAATGCTCAATGTCAGTTAAGAACCCAGAGCAACAAAAAGAAAAAAAAAAAAAAATCAACTTTCTTATTAAAATGGCATGGGAAATATTAATTTGCTGCTAAGTATACCCTTGCATTACCAGAAGTATTGTCAGCTCTTCTGATTTTGTTACACACTGCAATATTCTGAAATATCCCAGTGGCCCCAGTACCTTGCATCACGTTCCTGGGAGAATCTCAGCTTTCATATATACATATATATATAACAAAAGGATTTTCTTAGCTCTTACAGTTGAAAATGAGACCTCAATATCCAGAAGACAAATAAAAAGAAATCCTTCATTATTTTCAAACTGCATGGGATTTTCTGTCTTGCCTCGTAATTGCTGAATATTTGTAGCTTGCAATCTCATCAGTGCAACTCCCAACAGTGATTTTAAGGTGTTACGGAGGAAAGTCTCCCTAATGAAAACGCAGGCAGAGGACAAGCCTTTTTCAGGCACAAACAGGAAATGAAAGCAAAACAATAAAAGTGGAGGGAAAAAAAGGTCTGTAGAAGCTATTGCAACAATATCAGCCTGCAGCACACAAGACAGAGGCAATTCTACCTGAAGCAGCAGAGACAAGAAGAAAAGTTGCCCGGTTTCTTCATACATTGTATAAATTAACGCTCAAAGTAAGCAAATGGCCCATTTTCCATTTCCTTTTTATTTAAGATTTAGGGGACTGTCTCCCAACTTCACCATCCGGGTTTAAATATAAAAATAGCACAGTAGGGTAATATTGAACTAGGTCTACAGTTTCATTGAGAAAACAGGAAGATGTGGGGCAGCAAGATCCCAAAGAAACTCCGTGGTGAGAACACGGAGCTGCTGGACAAGCGCAGGAGATGACACACTAGCACAGTTCTGACATCTTGAAACTCAGCAAAGCTTTTTGGCTGGAATCTACATCCTAATTTGCACAGTTCAGAAAATAGATATGCTAAGAGAACAATGAAGGTGGAAGTGATCTCTATTGCACAAATTCCTAATGCCTGAAGAATTTACATTGGCATGCTCCTTCTTGTATGAAGTTGTTCAGGAAAGAGTTGTGGGATTTTCAAGTTTGTTTGGTAATAAAAGCCGTGCAATTCATCTGATCATAGAATAAGCTTTCTTCTTCTATTAAGTGAAACACTGGATAATGTGACTGCCATCTCCCAGGCACATAAAGGGCAGCAATGACACCCACCTGACATGCATTGGGCAATATATTTAAGAGAAGTATAAGCACAATACTACCACTTACTGAAAAACAGTTGCAGATAAACTACAAAGCTGCTATTGATGAGATCCTTAGCAATCCCAATAGGAAAAATTCCAGATGTGATGGTTGCTCATCTGCCCAACAGACTGCACATTGCTCTGCCGTACACACCGGCCGGTTGTTACTGCTCAGAGTTCACACAGAGGCTCTTTCCTCCTCTAACCAGACACAGAAACCTCCAATATATTTTTTAATTCACATGCTGTAACTGGAAATGTGGTTAAAATGGACAGATGGTCTTTTTAGGGGTGACTTTTCAAACAGGAGCTCCCTTGGGTGCCAGCAGGTCCCTCTTATATGGGAGATAGGGACCTTGCACCCAGTTTCATGCAATTCTCTGTCTTCTCGTTTTACTAATTCCAGCCCTTAGTTTGAGAGTTATCAGTAAAACAACAGGCCTTAAAATCTTCCAGATAGCATCAGAACTGTTTAATATAAGCCTCTCTGCTTCAGTCCTTTGGGACATTATATAAATGGTTTTAAAAATAAACAACTATTTCCACAAAGCAAGGGTAAGACACCGAGCTTGTAAAACCTCTTTCTTGGTAGTGCTTTCAGAGATAAGGCATTGGGAATGGACACCGAAGAAAGTGTCCGTGTCAGAGGCCACCTGGCAGAAATGGAAGGGGCTTGTCTCCATTTTTCACAACGCACTCAGATTTATTGCCCAAAGGAGCGAGTGTGGGCTGTAGGGGAAGCTGCAGACCGCAGACAGAGCAGACAGCTCGCTAGCCTTTCTCCATCACACCACACAAAAATGCCCGGCTCGAGTTATAAGTTAGGCAGGGAAGAGGAAAGCAGAGGTGCAAATTAAAACCTCTGACTAAAAAAAAACGCAAACCAAAAACAACCCCAAAATATGTTTTCTCTCTTCACCTAGTGCTCTTACGAGCCTCCTCACCTGTGATTCTCAGCCACTGCAGTAATTTCTTCAATAGACTTTGCTCTGGGGCCCGAAACACACCTGATGTGAAAGGTACCTTCTTGAGAGCCTGCTCTCCAAAATACTATAAATTGTTTTGGGGGGAGAATGGATATCTTCCCAATTCATTAGTGAAAGCAGAGAGACTCTCCATATTAGTTTTGCTGTACCACCTGAAGGAACAGTGCAAGCATCCCCCTCCTCCTCCTCTTCTTCCTCCCAGGAATGAGGCTTTTTGATGGGATAGTTCATTCCAAAGAGTTCCCACAATACAAGCCAGTACAAAAAAAGGATGCTGCTGGTTTCTGCATTTGAGATTAATGTAAGTCACTGAAATATATATTAAATATTATTAGCTACTAAAGGAAATGGTGAAGATGAAGGGGAAAAGATGCCATAGAAGTATGTTTTTTGTTTGATAAAGCAAGCACTTTTCCTACAACTGTGAGAAAGCAAACAAGGCATATGGTGGAAGTTGAAATTACACATGCTCCGGCTGTTATCAAAAGGAGCTCTAGCACATGGAAAAAAGGCAGTCTGAGGGATCCCAAGCTGCAAACCAAAGAAACGCCGCCGGCGCATTCGCAGCGGTCATTTGTATTCACTCCCAAATACTACAAAGAGCAACAGGCCTTGCTGATCCCACTACGTTGCTCCCAGGAGAAACATTTTAATTGCATGAGCTATGTTCAGCCTTTATAGACAGCAATAATAAACTCACTCCCATCGTTAATATTCTCCCCGTGGTCCCGCCTTGGGCTACCCAACGCGGCGAAGCTGGAGTCCGCAGCGCTGCTGGTCGACACGGACATCCTGCCGCACACGGAGCTCCCCACGCTGAGGGAGCCGAGGAGGGGAACGGGAGGGTGGAACAAAGTGCAGAGAGTGACCTTGTAACCCAACCTCTCCACAGATCCAGCACGGAGCCACAAAAGCACTAACTTGCTCTCCACCTTGGCCTGGAATTCAGCCTATTCACTCGCTTCTCTTTGCAGGCTCCGTTTTCGTTTTATTTTCTCATTCTTCTCTTTGCCAGCCTGTGTTTGCCTAACCACTTAGATGGCCTACACAACCATTACAGTGCTCAAGCACTCCACACAGTTACTGACAAAATGCACGTCATAGGGAGGGTGTTTGTGGCTTTACTCCACTTGTTTTAGAACTAATTCCATAAAGATATTGAACTTCTCACTCCCGACATTTCGGAATGAGACGCAATCTGTGGTACAGGACCAGAAATCTCTTTACAATGACAAATTGCGACCATTTTGCTCTCATTTACTTCTAACAAAATAAACACTGCTGTAGGAAAAGTTAGAAGAAAAGTTGTCATGCAAGCTTGCAGCTTAAAAATGGAGAGTTTTGTAAGGCACTGGTAAAAACAAATGAAGACTACAACGTAAGTGACAAGCAATATTAATCAGCAGCTATTTCTAAAGCCTTCTCATCTTAAATGCTTTTGCCATCTGATAGATCAATAGACACTTCTTCATTTCTTTGAACTTACTGAAGTACAATAGAAGAAATAACAAGCAAGCTACGGGTCAAGCAAACAAAAAGTTCCTTAAATATAATAATTTACTATGCAAAGCTGTAATAAAAATCCCAGAAAACATTTTGACTGTCATCTGAAACCCTTTCCAAAAGGTTCCGTCTCTAAAATCAATTTCCTCATGTTATCTTAGGACAGTTTAAAGAAAGTTAAAGCACACAACTCCTCACTCAGGGCACAATTCAATTGCCCTATGTAGAAAAACTGAAAGAGCTGCTTTAGTTTAGTATCCCTTGATCTTCATGAGAAGGGAAGATTTTTCATTAGCCAGCAGAACAGCAATGCTGTGGGCCAAAAGCAAAGCTGTCCACGAGTCCTTCTGGGCGCCTTTTGGGCAAACCTTTCCAGCAGACTCCAAGCAGTCACGAGGCAAACTCTAGAGCATCATCTGATCTTCCCCTATGTTCTGCCATCAGCCTCCTGCTGAGGCTAAAGTCCTTGCTAAACACTCCTCAGCTGGACCTCTTTTTCCAACCTGACCTTTTATTTTTATAGAATTACAGAGAAAGTGCATTTGGCAGCAAAGTTCAGAAGTAACACAACATTAAAACCTGTAAATTACCACATAAATGCTATTTAAACATCACTATCTCAACTTAAGCACATAAGTGAAAAAAAAACCCTGAAATCGTTGAGACTGTTGAATTCAATAGAAACTGCGTAGTTACCCTCTGAACAGAACAGGTCACTCATGTTACAATACTCATCTTATAGTAATTATTCCTGACTTTTCCCAGTGCATGCTTTCCTATAGTAACATATATTGATACATGCTTTAGAGCAATGTTTTTTATTTTAGCATCTGGCTGGTTGTGAAGTGAATCAAATCAACAACCCCTCTGGGCGATACCAAACTCCAGAGGCAACAAAACAGGTCTACTCCTGCTCGCTTTTATCAGCTAATCTATAAAAACAGAATTCCTAGCTCTTAGAAGTAGCCATGTTCCACATTGAGAACAAGAGTTATGAGTAAAAATGTAATTGCAACTCCAGAGGACATAAGAACAGGCTGATATAGAAGAACACCAATAAAAAGTTCCCAGGCATGCCCATGGTTAGCCCAACTTTGGATAATCTAGAACTGGCAGCGTGAACTTTAATTCAACGGCTACATATTTCTTCTTTTGATACTTCACGTTGCAAAAGACCCCTCTAAACAATCCGCCTGCACTGCTTCCTAAACACCCACAGCGTCCGCTGCCACGAGCACTACCCGAAATGTGCGTGCAGGGCCTGCCTCCGAGACAGCAGCGAGCTCCAGGCTTTGGGGCAACACAAACAATCATCAAAACTAAGCCCAGCACAGAGACACGGGGATCAGAGATGTGCCATTCTTCAATAACTGCGGCTACTGCATCAGAATTTACTGGGTTTTGAGGGGGGGAAAAAAAGGGGGCAGGGAAGGTAGTTTCATTTTGATTTTTAGCTTGGGATTATTTCTGAAAAAAACCAACAGCTTGTTTTCCCAGTGGTAAGGAAAATTCTACCTAGGGATGCAAGCAAGGCTGTACTGGGTCAGATTAGAGTCCAAAATCCTTTTCCCAAAAATGGCAATACGTGCATGTGCAGGGTAAAGAACAGGGCAAAGAGAAAATATTTCTTCCCTAACTTTCACATAACTTTTAACATTTTCAGCTCAGTAGATTTCCTGAGCTTGATGTTGTTTGTCTAATCAGTAAACCCAGCCCTTTCCACCAATGCCTCTCTCTCCCAAATATTTGTCCAGACTCCCGGAATCCCTGCAGACGTTTGGCAGCTACCACATTCTTTGGCGAGGAGTTGCTCAGGTACATTACCTGATGCATGAAGAATGGAATATTTTCTTTTTTCTTTTTTTTTAGTTTTTTTTTCTGATGCATTTAAGCAGAAACACAGTCCGTGGAAAGACCACATCAATGCTTTCCCCTTCTACCTTCCCTTCCTGGAGCAAAATCAAAGGGAGAGTTCAGTTCAGCTACAAGATCCACTGCAGAACATCTCCCTCTGCTCTCTTACTTCTTTCCCCCGGGAAACTTGAAAATCTCTCTGCACAACGTGGTTCTCTGTAGGAGCACCAGAACCAAACTATCTACAAGGAGCCCAAGGGCTGCATTTACCACAAGCCCCAGATACTTCTTGGGGAAACCTGGGGTGCTCAGGATGCTCTTGGCCTCCCCGTTTGTGAGGGGCACAAGTCAGTAAGGAAGCAAAGCCAGCACTGAACAGCAAGGCCAGGCACAGTAGCTATCAACTGCTATCAAACCTCCCCTTGCTCTTTCAGGCTGACCTGTGTTTTTCTGCACCTGCAGATGAGGCAGTAAAACACCAGCTTTCAAACGACAAGCCTCACGCCGAGGTGAGGTGCATCACAGGCAAATGACAAACAGCCACGTGGCTCCTCTTTACCCACTAGCTAGCAGGAGAATCAACTTCAGACACAGGAAAACTGCCTCTGCAGCGAGAGCTGCCCTGCAAACAAGTCAGCCCCAGGAAGGTAAGTGTTGCTACAGCCCCGGCCAACGCAGTAATTTCAGAGTCTCAACGTGACAGCACAAAAGCAGGTGACTAAGACACTCGCTCAACTCTCCTTTCTACACAGCTTTGCCCTGTGTGCTCTTGTGCTGTCTCTGCTGGCTTATAGGAAATACACACTGTGTACGTAGCTTTGATATTGCTATACTGACCTGCAACACAGTCTTGTGTAGGAACTGTTGACAAATTAGTTCTGGTAGACACTAAAATCACTCAACCGACTCAATGAGATGAGATTAGCCAGCAGGTCTTGAAAAATGGTACAATCAAGATGTGTGCAGCCACACATGTTTTTACTCTACAGTGTGACATATATTGCAGAGGGACATATTGCACCAAACAAGCAGCCCACACCAATTCAGATCAGCAATCCCATCTAAAACAAAACCCAGCACCATACTTCCAGCAAGAGTAAAGCAACTTGTACTAAGCAACAGCACCACAAGCTCAGAGATGTAGTCTTCCCCACCCTGACCCGCTTCAGCATCAATTTCTGTGCTGTAACTGCAACTATTTTTATTATCCATTTTAATATATGGTTATGCACATCTAATTCAGGTCTTGTCTGAGTAAAGTCTGTAAGTTAATTAAAACCAGGCTGAAATCTGTTATCTTTCTATTTAGTTGAGAATCAAGAAGGGTTATTTACTTCCTTTCTGACATTCACTTCTCAGAGAGCCAGGCTAACATTTTATTTTGAAGTAGATTAGAAAGTAGATCTGAAGAACAGGCGCAGACGGGGAGGTCTGTTTTCTATTGCTGCCTCTTCTCAGCACAGAGAGAAAGAGGAAGAAGAGGGGACCAAGGACAGAGCTCAGCAAACCTCCTCCTAAAGGAAGCCACGAGGAACAGTGCATGGAAGAGCATCTGAAGGTTCTGGCGCGGGAATGTTGCAGAGAAATATGTAAGTAAAGGGAAAAAAACCCATAACATTTCAAGAACAGACAGCCTGATAGTGCTAAAAGCCATTGGCTGGAACAAGTTAAGATACAGTTAGCTTTAAGTGATCCCTTGTCACAGTGTGTCTCCCTTGCCCTTCCATCACGTTGTGGTAAACCATGTCACTACCCGGAGCTGCCTGACATCCAGCCTAAACACTGCGATTCCTGCAGGTCCAGTGGTCCTTGGCAAACTGCACCCAGGCTGCTTCTGCTGTCAGCCACAGCAGCAGCACTGAACGCTGCACCAGAACTTGTTATTCCGAGAAGGGAAAGAGCAAGAGAACTTTGGGAACAGGGAAAGAGCCAGAGCAAGGAAGAGCAAACAGCAGAAAACCACACAGGACTGGGACGTCAGTCTGCGTGGGGAGCAGCAAACAAGAGGAAGGGATTACACTTGGTAGAGAACACCGTACTGACAAGGAAGGCTGGAAATTCAGCTGTGGTTCAAAAAAAAACAGGCAAATATAACAGGAGAGGGAAGTAAACAGTAGATTACACAGGCTCATGAGAGAGGCTCGCTGGTGGCTGGCACTTACCTTAAAAAGTCTTCTGTAATCCTCTTAAATTCTGCTTAGGATGCTGCGCTAAGACTGGCCCTTGCAGTCCAACAATGAAAAAGTCAAAGATGCTGCCTAAAAAAAAGGTACAGAACTTCTGCCTAGAAGAAATTTCTAGGGGCCTTCAAGAGGTGTAAAACTCAGATTGAACTGGAGGAGAGAAATCCTAGGACATGATTGGAATGTTATCAATCAAGTTGGACATAGGAAGGGAAGGGGGCAGTCACTAGTAAATTGGGTTATTTTCTAAGGTGGAGACGCAGTATTGCAAGAATAAATAAAATTGCAAAGAATAAATAGCAAGAGAAGAGAGAGGGGAGCGAACAAAGCACTGTCAGTGGAAAAAAATAAGGAGGAGGTGTAGAGAAATATAAGGAAATCAAAGGAGTTGTCCAAGAACCACAAGAGAAAGTCATAGAAAAAAAGAATTGTAAGGACTTGAGCCAATATAATACAAATATTAAGGTATTTTAGCACTGCACGATTTTCAGTTACAGAATTTACATTTATCTATGTCATATCATGGCCATCTCAATGTTTAGGAGGTTATTTTTATGATCTTTTAAAAGAAATTTCCTGGTAAGCAAGTTTTTTGCACTCTGGTTTCCCCAATTCCCTCTGCAAGTTTACATAATAATTTTCCTCCTTCTGTTGCTGAAGCTGAAAGTCCGATTTTAATGAGAGATTGCACATTTTGGTTAGCAGCTCATTACATTCTTTAAGCCTCTTTAAAATTCCTAGATGTATATGGTCCGAGAGGGGTGATTTAGTGCTCATTAGTTCAGCAGTGAGAGAGACCAGAGGCTGCCAGAGCCACTGCCCTGTTCTGAGGTTGGTTCCTCAGTGCAAGGTGTGAGAGTGAGGAGATGGGATGTCAGATATAAAAACCACTCTGTACAGCTAGAGTATTTCTCTTGAAGCACATAGGAAAGCTAAGGTTTGATCAGGTGTAATCTATCCTCTCTCTTCTCCCTGTTTGCACAAATGAAAACAAACACGCTCTATTTAAAAATCTATATAAACTATTTAAAGTAAAGCTTCTATTTAAACCAGCTTTTTAAAGCATATTTGCTGATACATTGTGAAGAAGTGTAAAGCAGAAAAAGCTCTTTAGTTTTAATGATGCAGTTCCCATGTTACTCTACCTGTCGATCAGTATTTTTAAATGGCCAGTAAGGGTGTTACACCAAGGAGGCTGCTAACAGAAGAAATAAAACCTTAAAGGTGACAAGATCCTTATTTAATTAATTTTGAGAAGGAATAGAAGTTTAGCAAGTTTAAGGATGGGGGTCCAGCAGACAAGTTGAACATGGTCCAAAGTACCCTCATGGCAAAGGGGGCTCCCAGCATCCTGGGCTGCTGGGATCCCCGGGAAAAGGGAGACAAAATCCTGCTAGACTGAGTCCCTTCCTTTGCTAAAGAGGGGCTGGAGCATCTGCTGTGGGAGCAGAGGCTGGGATAGCTACGTTTGTTTAGCTTGGAAATGAGAAAGCTCAGAGAGATTCTATTCATATATAAAAATACCTGGTGACGGGGGAACAAAAGACAACGGAGCCAGACTCTTTGCAGCAGTGCCCACTGACGAGACAAGAGGTAAAGGGCACACACTGTAATAAAGGAAAATCTACTGAAACATTAGAAAACACATTTTTACCGTGTGTATTTTGGAGGGAGGGAGAGGTTGAACATTGGAGTGAACTGTCCAGAGAGGCTGCAGAGTCTATTTATCCTTGCAGATATTCAAAACACAGCTGGGCATGGCCCTGGGCAACCTGCTCTAGTTAACCTTGCTTTGGGCAGAGCGGTTGGACTAGATGATCTCCAGAGGCTCCTTTCAACTTCAACTTCTGTGGTTCTGCAATTCTTCCCTCCACAAAACATTCAAGTTACAAAAGCTCTATTCCTATCCCAGCCAAATCTCAAAAACAAGGGTCTGATAGATCTCCATTTTAAACAAATGCTGTAATTCTTGCTGACCTCAGTCAGCTCAACCATGTGACAAGATTACCAAATGGAAAAGGGTGTTTAACTCAATCAATATGAGTAGTTATTCTTTTGAGCTGGTGTTTGGCCGCAAAGGGCTTCTGAAAAGTGCATTAATGCGTGTGACTACAGGATTTCATCTTCTGGAAACCACAGTTTAAGTTTGCAATGCAACACAACTCAAAATCTGTCAGCTTGACTGTCATCCCATTGCTAATGGACATATTTACCTGCCATAAAACACATGGGGTTATTTAATCAAAGCATGTCTTTAACTGTAATTCCCCAGACTTCTACTTTGAACTGATGGTGTCCTTGCAAATTTGAAGTCTCCTGCAAAACAGGCATCTGCAGATTAATAGACTCCTTTCAATTGATGCTGAGGAGGAAGAAAGATTTAGTTGGCCCAAAACAGGAAAAGCGATTTCCAAAATCTACAACTTAGGCATAGGTCTAAGCTTGCAAATGTCAAATACAGTCATACAACCTAAGACTTTCTCAGTCAGAGATGGAGGAAGAACTGATAAACCAGTGAACACGAGTGCACTGTGTCAGGAGACCCAGCTCTACAGTACAGCCAAAAGCGCTGCTGCAGGCAAGGACAAAAGCACAGCAACTTTTATAGGACAAAACATCAAAGAATAAAAAAGGGAAAAAAAGTCTGCCTAATGAACGTGTACATTACAGTATCGCTACAAAACTTGAAGTTTTGTTGTAAAGAAAATGGATAGTAAAATGAAAACAACTTCTGCTACTAACAGCTACTCTTCAGCACGTCCCACTGACGCACTAGAGAACCTGAGCGACTGGACAAGAAAAGCAACGACTATAAACTGCAGAGCTTCCCATTTTTTGTCCTGAAGTCAAATTAATAACTCAGTCTGACTTTCTGTAATAGTTCTAGTTCTCAATAATCTTATGACACATCTAGAGGACAGGAGAGGGGTCCAAAAACTGTAAAGGGCACAGCTCACATGTTCTGAATTTTTTATTCTCTAGAAGTGTTACCAAAGCAAATGCAAAAAAATGTCTTTCAGGGTAGAGCCAGAGCTGCCAGACACAAGGGAAGGTCATGGACGCCTTAGTCTGTTTATCCCTTACTTTATTATCTTCACCCATCCACCTGAAGGAAGAAGGCAAGCTGATGTTAAACCCCTGCTCGTGAGGCTGCTGCTTTCATTGCTTAGCCACCTGCAACTTTCTTGCACTGCTTTCATTTGAATTGTGCTATGATGTGACATCCTGTTGCTGAAAGTTTTGTCATAGCAGTTCTCATATCATGTTACATCATTGTTTGAAGGAGTGAGTTTCATGAAAAAGAGGCTTCCACGAAATTGTCTGCTTTCATAATTTCCAGTGATATTGAGGTCAACCTTTTCAAAAGTGCCCCCCCAGAGTTCAGTTATCTAAGTCCTTTTAAGTAAAGAATCTTTAAAAACAAACAAAAAGAACGAACAAAAGCAACACACACAAATCCCCACACACACACCCCAAACTTCGCCTCGATCTCAGCGATATCAAATACATTCACAGTTTTTATAGTTTTGCAGAATACATAGCTAAAAATAAGACTTGCTTTGTAAGGTCCATAAAATACGTATTTTAACTAAACTTTGGAATTGTTACTTCATAGTCAAGGAGCTGAAATTTTCCACTAAAGAATCCATAGCTCAAACAGTACAGGTATAATTAAACACAAACAAAGGATTGCTTTACAATATGACAGTGAAGGATTCTCCAGTCACGGCTTTGTTGGGCACATTCTGCTCTCTCTTTTAACAGTTTTTTTTTTTTTTTTTTTTTTTTTTAAGTATCATTAATATTGCATTGCAGCTGGGAATTCATGCACACAAAAGCTGAATATTCCAAAGCTCTACTTTTTAAGAAGTTGTTCAGCTACACCACACATACATAGCATTTTCCATGATGTCGTCTTCTTGAAGCATAAGCCATAACAGATGAGCTTTTAATATGTACCTTAGACACTGTAGAAAGTGTCACCAAAAGTACTAATGGACTATTAAACGTCTGCTACAAAATACACAAACTGTTACCACATAGCTCTCCTAATGCTTATTTTCATACATAAAGCTATTCTAGTGCTTATTTTTATACATAAATCCCAGTGTTTGCAAAAGTAGGTTTTAGATCACACACACACACACACACACACACACACACACTTTGAATATTGTTAAGGCTTCCCTCCTTCTGTGTCTACCTGTTATAGCATTTGCAGATGTGCTCCTTTAGAAAAAATGAAAATATATATATTTTTTGCCAGCACAGATCCCAGCAGACTGAGTTCTTATGCTTGTAGTTGAATTCTTCTAGCTTCTCCTTCAACGGTCCTGATACCAATCTATAGACATAACTTTTTTTTTTTTTTATTACTTCTTCAATGTGGGAGAAGAAACCAAGATGACAAATTCAGAGTCGCATCAATTGAACTTGCATGGTACAAACCAGCAATGCAGAAAACACTAACAAATGACACAAAAATCAGCGTTCTGCAAGTGTTCCCATTATTCCCCTTTTCATCTTCTGCCTAAATTCCAAGCTAGAGAAGTCAAATTTTTTATAGATTGTTCTTAACACACTATGCATAATTGACAAAAGTGAGAAGTAAACAACTTCTCTTTCCCTGGGACCAAAATGCGTTTCCAGTTGTCTGCACATCTAGAGACAACACAGGAACAACTAATCCCTCCTCGCCAGCAAATCTTTCTGCATCTGGTAGGAGTAAATAGGAAAGGCACCAAAGGACTAGACATCTAGAAATTTCCCGGGAGGCTGATTAACATTTGTAACCTCTATTATATTAATAAAATGGCCACTTTACAGTAATTTCCACCAGCATTTCTGCTCTTCATTAGTAAAATATGGTTTCACTCTTCCCAACACAGAGCCATCCGGGTGTTGCTCAGGATTGTCGCCTGTTAAATAGACCCCATCCAGTTAACAAACGCAACTGAAAAACACAAGTGAATAAGAGATGGATGATGCTTTAACCCACCCTGAGGTCAGAGGCCTTAGAGCAGGTCCGGGTTAGGCCACAGGGCAGTGAGCAGAGACCAAGGCTGCTGCGGGGCCAGCCCGGCCCGCGCGCGCAGCCGAGCCGAGTGCCTCGCTCGGTCGCTAAAGCGGCAGGGATGTCGGAGCACAAAGCTGCCAGGGAGGCCTTCCAGCTCCGCACAGCGCCCACACACACAAGCTCCTTCTCCTTGCAAAGCCAGGCTCATCTCTGCTCATTCATGCCTTATGTCTACACTAACAAGCTCCTCCAACTTACCATCTTCCAACTCAATTTGGTGGAACCACCTGGCAGACAGTGAGGTTCAAACTCAGTTTCTTTTCCTTTCTTTTCCTTCTGCTAGACAGATGAGATCTCTTCTGCTTCACCTCCTTTCCCCCCTAGTTTCAGATGCCCAGACAGTATTTTTAGAGAAAAATACTGTCCAATAAGTCATCATTGCAGTTATATCCACCACAGACTTACAAATAGCTCCTGTGAACTGTCACAATGTTCCCACAGTTGGTTGGAGGGACGAGAAGATTTTATATTTAACTTAGCTAACAATTAAGTGGTTGGCAGTAACTTTCCACAGAGCCCTGCAGAGGCCAATAAGCCTGAATTTAATATAGTGGAAAAGAGAGAGTTAGTGAAAGGAGGCAGATCTTGTCACTGAGAGTATGACAAATGAGAAGGGTAAACTTAACAGCAATTTTACAAGGAACTAAAAGAAGTAATAAAGTACATTACTAATAATAATGCTAAAAAGAGAAAGTCCCAGCTCAGGACTCAGCTATGTGGAGAAGAGGCGGCCTGATGATTTCTGTTGAACAATATTGGAGCAGAATCCCAGGGCTTATGCCTCTACATGGTATACTATTTGGGTCACATTTAGCAATTGGGTCCTGTTGTTTAGCAACACAGATGCAGGACTTGCTGATTCATACGAGCCAACTCGGAACACGAAGTGTTTGGGTTCTCTTTTCCTGTTAAAGTCTTTGTTATTTACTGCCTGTAAGATTGCACCGAAGCTCCAGCCAAAACTCATTTCTGCTCTTTCCAATGTACATTCCAAAAGCAAAAAACATGGCACCACATCAAATGCTAAAGTAAGATCATTATCAGCCAGCTGCCAAGTTGTTCCTACAGGTTCAGAGACAAACTGAAGGAGTAACAGAAATCCTCCACAGTGGTTCACCAAAATGAGATGACAAATGCTTTCACCAAAGTAGTATCACAGCACAGTGGGAGGTGGAAAAATTACTATGCAGAGAGAAGATAAGGGAGCAGCTTCACCACCTCTTGGCTACACAGAGCGGGCGGCACGCAGAGCTGCACGGAGCACGAGGAGCACAGAGGGCTAAATGATCATCTGCCAGCGAGGTGAGGCAAGAGCCGCCAAGAACTCACCAAGAGGAGCAAAGTTGAGCTCTTAGGCACTGCAAGAGAGACCACTGAACAGACCCTTGGCTGAAGAAAACTACAGGTGATCATTAGTTTAGATAGGAAAAGCAGCGTCAGTCCCACTAGCAGAGGGTATTACATGATGGCACAAGTTCTTCTAGCCCAGTATTTTGGGAAATGGGGTTATATCAGAATGAAATGATACAGTACAAGAAACCTAATGCAATAGCACAGGTTAACAGCAATGATGTAATTTAAGAAAACCTGGGGGATTCTAGGCCAGCTATAAGCAATAAAGCCAGGAACACCTTGAAATACAGATGTCGGTGAACTGGCCCAGTAACGTGGCAAATTGAAGGAAGTTGAGACTTAAATATCAGAAGCACTCCACACTCCAACCACCTTCTGGATTTGTTTTAATATCTTGTGTCTATTTAGCTGCAGCTACAGCTCTAAACTTTCCTAAACCCAAGGTGACCTTTAAAGAAAAAAAAAAAAGAAAGAAAATTTTGCCAGCACATACAAATATCTTCTAAAACACGCTGTCCGGAACAAACAGTCTTCACTACAGGGCACCAAGAAGTCTCTATAACAAACCAAGAGCAGTTAGTCTGCTGGGAAACAAGTCAGCTCACTGCATTTCAGCAGAGCAAAGGCAGCACTGCTTCACGTGGACTGTGAAGCCTCTCACCTCGGTGATCCCTACTGGAAGCCCCCTGGTTCATCCCTGCCAGGGGGATCTCCTTCCCAATGTCCTGTGGCTGGGAGATGAAGCTTGCCAGAAGCCCACTACAAACCACTACCAGGTCTTCCTAGCCATAGGCTTCCTTACCACAGCCCTAAAAGCCAGATTACCATGTACCGGCTGTCCAGAGGGCTTAGTCTCGTCCACTGCCTCTGACTTTGTCAGTCCCTCCCTTGATTCCTAGAAACTAGAGAATTTGTAAACTGGAAAGTTTATCAAGCTCGATGTTAGGTTATGCTGTTAGATACAAGGGCTGAAATACAAGGTTTACACGTGAATAAACAAAACATAAAATGCAACTCTAAACTTCACAAAATAATCCTGCTCTTAGCTCTTTTCACCACTGCTCCCCTAAAATGCCTCAATGTGAAAGCCAAATACCCACAATTCAGGTGCTAATTCACTTATTTCAGCTACCTGCAACTTCTAAGGAGTTCTAGAGTAGAAGCAACTTGCAGCACTGCTGTGCCCTCTCAGACCATTTTAGAGTTAATATTTGGGTAGGATGTGCTATCTAAAAAAGCTATTTTAAGATAGAATAGTGAGACTCTATTCCCTCCAAAAATAAAAATAGAAAAGTAGTGAGATGAGAGACCAACCTAAGGTTCTTATCAGAGCTTTTTATTATTTTAGAGTCTGCAGACAACTAAAGCTCAGCTAGAAAGGTGAATAACTAGGAGGTATGCACATTAAATACGCTTGCTGATACATGAGTTATGAAGTGCTATAAAGAAAGGAAACACAGATGGAGATGTCTCCAAGGTGGCAGCCACGCACTCCGCAAGCTGCACAATCCACCTGTGCAAGAAGGCAGATCATTTCCCATGAAAAATGCAGCATGGAGCAAGCCCTGGAAAGCAGGGACAGGCACAAGCACCTTCCCTCCAGAAGACTGCTCAGAAAAGCAGCATCAGAGCACTGCAAAGACAGCCCTTGGTGCCCACAGAAAAATTCATGCAGCAGCTCAAATTACAGACTGATAGTAAGTGTATTCAAAGAGGGCATGTTGTTGACTTCAGGCTTTTGTTTTGTAGCTATTTCTGAACTACTCACCAAGAACTTATTGTGGTTTGCTAGAAAAATCCTGCTTTCCTTCTCATTTTATTTCTTTACACGGAGAACCAAGAGAGCTTTGGAAAGCACTGCTCTGGGGTGTCTAACCTTTTAGTCATGCTGTTTAAGACCAGGACCTGACCAGGTCCTTGGTATTTGCTCAGCAGTGGCTCAAAATCAGTAAAAAGAAAAAAAAAAAAAGCATAAGAAACCCAAGAGATGCCCAGAACACTGGAAAACCGAGAGTGCCCCAGTACTCAAAACTGGTTTTCCTACTTACTTTTTACCTTTTAATAGCCACAGAGTAGTTAACCATGTGCAAGGTGTTAAGAGATCTTCCCAGGCTAGATGTGCTGGGTGCTTCTGGGTCACTTCCCAGGCAGCCAGGGTGGCTCCTGAGGGACAGCAGCTTCACACACTCTGCATCCAGGGAATGCTGGTCACTCCAACCAAGACTCCGGGTATCAGCTACACCTAAGACTGTCTTAGCATTTCTAGAAATGCTGCACAACTGTTAAATAACAGACAGATCTAGGAACAACTTTGAGCCAGTCTGTAGGAACCCTTCCTCCTCCTTTTCCTATCATGATTCTCCCCTTTCCCACCTTTCTGTGAAGTTCCTGCATCTTCAGAGAGCAAGGCTTCTTTAGGCTAGCTTAAATCAGGATTATCACAAAAAAACCCTCCTGGTATTAGTTTATTTGAACAACTGGATCTTCTAACAGTTTATCATAAAACAACATTCAAATATTTTGAAATCTTAACTGAATAAAGCAAGTTCTGTCAGTGAAAATATTTACAGTAGCCTCCCTAATTGAGGCTGATTTCAGCTTCCTGAATCTCATTACGGTAAGTCGGGTACTGCTGTGAAAATGAAACAAATAGGAGATGAAGGAAAACAAACATTGAGAAACACAAGCAACTGCTTGGAGTGATGTTAGTCATTACAGAAATTCTGTCGAGAACATCTCTCTGACTGGCATCTGTCAAAACATCTCATCGCCTGGCCACGGTTCACATGTAAAGGGAGCACTCACAACAGCCAGGGCCGCTCGGAATTCCTGCGGGAATCACTCCCGTGCCACAGCGTGCTCCATCCCTGGCCTGTTTCACATTATGTCTCTCCTGGTCCATGCTGGATAGCCTGTTTCTCTCCCTGTCTCCGCATTCTCAGACTGAGTGACATCTGGAAGCTAATTACACAGAATAAAGTGCTGTTTGCCTCCTATTTTTTTTTTTTTATCCCGTAGCCCCGAGATGTTAAAACACTGAAAATCCGCTGTGACAAAGTATGGGAAAAGCTGCGAGACGCATGAAGTCTGCAAGACAGTGGTGCTAGTGCAGGATCACACACTGAAGACAACTGATGTGACGGCAGGAGCAGAGTCCTGCTCCTCTGAGGAATGGCCTTCCTGGCAAACAGCCTCCCAGCTTTGTCCAAAGCTTCCCACAGATTCATGTGCCAGCCAAAATCCATCATCAAATCTGGGGTGAGTCACTTTGTTCAACATCAATCCGCACCGGAGTGGAGGAAAACCAGTGAGGTCAGGAGTGCGGAAGAGCAAATCCAGTAAAAAGGATGGAGCATCAGGAGGAAGAATTGGAAGGAAGAATTGCCCAGGTTGAGATTGTTTTGCCCACATAAAACGCGACAAAGGATAAGTCAGAAGTTTCTGTATTTCACCATTACTACATTTCTACCACCACTACTACATTTCTAAACCTGGCGTTATCCGCAATGGAATAAGTGGAACGCAGCAGTCCTGGACTGCTCTGCTATTACATTCTTAGCTCAGTTTCCTTGTTGTAACTGAGGAAATCAAATCCTAGCAGTAAGAACAGGGAATTAAAAAAGAGATTAGTCCTACGTTCCTCCTATTTCCTGTCTGTACATGGTTCAGGAATCCCCCAATTAGAACAAAACTTAACTATGAAACACCAAGAACAAAAAAAATATTTTTGGAGGGGAGACAGAGGAGAGAGGCACTTCAAGCCTTCCCCCAACACGTTCAAAGCAGGGGCAGATGCAAGAAGATAATCTCATTGTCTAATAGACCTGGGAGTAAAGAACAGTTCCTCTTTTCCTCTTAGAAAAGACGAGAATATATTTTCCCTACCAGAAGACCTGTATGGCTGTGCAAAGGTGAAAAATGTTGCTGGCTGAGCAGGCCAGACCTTCTGCCAGGACACCAATGCAGAGCACGGCCAACTGCTTCCATACAGCCGCGTCCGCTCGGCCAAGCTTCGTCCTCTCAATGGATGAGGAAACTCCTATGTGAAAGGAGCAGCCACAGAGCAGAAATAAACAAATCCACCATTTAGAAACTGGATGCTGTTGCTCCATAAATAGTTATTATTTCCCAGGGGACTAGAACTGTCCAAAGGAGAAATTCCTGGTACATGTTTTGACTAAAGTCCCCAATAAAGGGAAAAACAGAGAAAGTTTGTGGTTTTCTTATTTTAGTTTTCTTGGTTTAAAGCAGGACCTGTGAGCATACTTTGCCTCCTTCAAATTCTGGACCTGGTTTCTCAACAGCTCAAGAGCAACCGGAACAAGGCGAGCGGTGGCAGACTGCGTGCTAGCTCCCTAACCACAGCCTTGGGACCAGCGGCGGCCTCTGCAGATGCCTTTGCTCCACGGACACTGTTTAAGAAACAAATCCAAAGCAAAGAGCGCTGGCCACCACCTGCTTCAAGGAGTTGCCTGTTTTGCCAAGGGTTACATTAAGACTGCCTGGAGCTGGATATCATAGCTCTAAATACCTACCCATCCATCAGGACACGCGTTTACAAACAAATTCACAAAATATAAACAAAACTAGCAAAACAGATACACTGTGCTTGCTTTTCGCATTCGCTGCCTGCTGAAAGCATCTGGTGCTGCTCTGAACATCGCCGAGACCTCTCCAAAGTTGGTCCTCTCTTCCCCAAGCGCAGCCGGAGACGCTGCCATCCAAAGCCCCCTCGTGCTGCAGGTTTGTGCTCAGCCTGCAATAGCCCCTTGCACCTCTCCAGCAATCCATCCCCCGGGATAAGCCTCTGGCTTCAGGGGGCTAATAAAGCACCAATAAAGTTCCATTAAAGACACCAGAGATTCCAAAGCAGATGTAGGCCCTTGATTTTAGCATGATAAGAGTGGATTTATGCATGGGCATATTTACATATTCCTCTGGTTTAAGGTCTCTGAAAACCCACAGAAATCAGTTGATATACACATTTTTATTTCACAGATCAATTTGTTGCTGATAAATCTGATTACCACACTGGTATCCCCTTCAGTAGTCCCATGCATTCAGGGCTGGTGTAGGCTGCCACAGCTACACAGCAGAAACAAGATAAAAGATAAAATCTGTGGGATGCAAACACCAATTTTAAAAGGACAAATCACATACAGCCTCTAAAATGACCACACTTCTTACAAAGCAAGATATGGTGCATGTGATGTTCACAATCCTGAAGCATATCTCAGCTGTTTGAGCTTGGAAGAATACCAAGTTAGCATGGTGGATGCAAAGATTTCCAGGAAAATCACAATGAGACACGCTCAACGAGAGCTGCACACAGCTCTGCTGTTTACAAGCTGAGCACTGGAGCAAGCGAGGGCCCCGACAGACAGTTTCTGCATGTGGTAAACAATGACACGAAGCAGTTGAGGAGAGAACAAGATGTGATCATTCAAAGGAAACAACTTGTTTCTGTACTCATAAAACTTCTGAAATTTAGCAAAGTAAAAGTAGACTTCAAATATCCTGAACAACAACAGTGAAATATGGCATTTGCCTTGGTTTTCAGCATCGGAAGAGACCTGAGCTGCATTGCACCTACCAGTCCCTGAGAAACTGTGGGAAATTTGGCAAACTGCTATTACTCCTGATGCTATTATAACTGCAATGCTATCTCTATAATCATTTCCAATCAATTTATGAATTTTATTCTTCCGCAAGTTGGATTAAAACTAGCTGCACGGTTATGCTAAAAATGACCAAGAAAAGCTGGAGCTTCAACAATATGATT